>CAIGQW010052810.1:2323863-2351285 GCA_903798125.1 Danio choprae
GAGAGAGAGAGAGAGAGAGAGAGTGAGAGAGAGAGAGAGAGAGAGAGAGAGAGAGAGAGAGAGAGAGAGAGAGAGAGAGAGAGAGAGAGAGAAACACACTCACACGCACATACACACACCCTTTAGTAAGGACATTATATAAACTTCTGCTATATCAGGTAAAAGGGATAGTTCAATAATCACCCAAAAATTGTTGTTTTGATATTTTACTATATAAAGGACATTTGAACATTCACAAGTATAACTAGACCAGTAAACACACAAACATTGTCTCATAACAATACATATATCTCCGGATGTAACACTTTTGAACACAAAAGTAAATATTTTGAAGAATCTTGGAAACTGGTACCTACTACTGACTTCCACAGTATTTGTTATTTTGAAACTACACTCAAAAATAGATTCTTGCTGCTTGTTCAAACTACTTATTTAAAAGGTTTTTTGGGACAAATTAATTGTTTTATGTTTAATCCACTTAAATGTATAAACAGGATTAAGTTAACTTAATTAATTTGTGTTGGGACAACATGAAGGAATTCATGTTGTGGAACCCAGCATATCTTACAGTGTATGAATGGCTACCAGTTTTCAACATTATTTTGCGTTCAAAAGAAGAAGGAAAAAAAACACTAGAGGTTTGGAACCACTTGAGTGTAAATAAGTGGAGAGTAATTATTTATTTTGGGGTGAACTATCCTTGGTGTCTACCTTCACTAATGTCTACAAGAGTTAAATTATGATAGTTTAAATTCTGGTGAGTCTCCTCAAAGAAGCTTGCAGTATTTTGTGTTTGTGTTTAATTTAGTGTCTTAAAGTTGCTGGGGATGGATCAGCGAGTGTTAGCATAACCGTTTCTCCCTGAGCTCTAGATTCTGAGCACTATTATCCACGGAGGCTTCGTCCTCATCCACTTACTCGCGTTGATCCGCCGTATGTGTCATTCCGTCAGAAAAAGGTCTATGGCTCTCTGCTGGTCGCTGTGAGGTGCAGAGCAGGGTAATTGCGCAGGGAGACAGAAAGAGTTAGTGTGAAAAAATCTGTCAGGATGAATCAGAGCTTGCCCACACAAACAGGAAGACTGCATCCTACAGGCGGACATTTTTATACAGAAAAAAATAACAGCGGAGAGTCGGTGTTATACAATATTTGTCTAAATGTGATGCATCACACTGAAGTAAATAATTCACAATAGGCCTTTTATCAAAAGCTTGATAAAAGATTTATTTAGTGGTGGAAAGTATGATGTAAGCTCCGCTGGCCATGTTTATTTGATAAAATACATTTTTTGTAGTTGAAGTCAGACTTATCTAATTAAGCATTTACAGCTTTAAAAAAAAACATTTAACGTATTCCTATTCATCAAGGGTGCGTTAAATTGATCAAAGACCTTTACATTGTTACAAAGTTCTGTTTTTAATGAATGCTATTAAAAGATGTTCTTTTACATTTCCTTTCATCAAAGAATCCTGAGGTAATAGATTATGCTTCATTAAAAATAGAAAAATATAAATTTAAATTGTAATAACATTTTACACTATTAATGTTTTACTGTTTTCTAATAAGCAACTAAAAGAAAAAATCTTTAGATCAAACAGAATTTTTTAATGGATATTTAATTAATGGATTTTAAGCGGATATTTCGTTATCTAATATTGCTTAAAATAATTGTTAAAAATAATAATAATAGTTTTCAGATAGGATACATCCAATTGATCAAAGACTTCTACATTGACACATAAATTCAAGCTCAAGCACTGCCAGTGAACTGTTATGCAATTATAAAATTGTAGCGTTTAAGTTCTGGGTTCTTTAAAAATCGATGATCTTCACTGCCTGATTGATATTTCAGCTTATGAAAGTATGATATGTATATGATATATGAAAGTGTGTTCCACACTGGACAAGAGCACTGCATTGAATTCCATTGTTCATTGCCATGTTTATATGGAATATGGAAATTTATTTTACCACAGTATTTCCAATGGAGTTTTAGTGCTTGCTTTGCTTATGATGACCTGATGACTTGTATTTAAACGGCCTATTTAAGTCTATTTAACTGATTATATTTTAATTAAATTGCTTTATTGATGCTGAAAAATGAACCTTATGAAATTGAAAATAGTCATGTCAACCTTCCACCTGGAAACCTTCCACCTGAAGAAATGTTTCTTGAGCACCAAATCAGCAGATTAGACTGATTTCTGAAGCATCATGACACTGAAGCTTAGAGTAGGGGTAGAAAACATATCTGCTTTTTAATCAGGAATAAATTGCACATTAAAATATATTTACATGTTATAATGGTTATTTCACATTTTAGGTTTTTTTTTAATCAAATAATTACTATTGCAATATTACTGTTCTTACTGTAGTTTGAGCCATGGTGTGCATATAAAACAACCTTTTGTAGTTTTTAGGCTTTTTTTTTTTTAAAACCTAATCATACAGTATATTATTTGAAGCATTATGGATGGATGGATGTTTGGTTTGATTTTCTTTGGTTTGGGTTGGTTGGTTTGGTTTTGTTTTGTTTGGTTGAATGGTATTATTTGGATGGTTGGTTGGATGCACCCCCAACATAACTAAAGAAGGATTTTTCATTGAGGATTTAATTATACTTAATAGTTAATTCACAAAACATGAGATTTACACCTCATCATTAGTGCATACCTTCTGATATGTTGTAGTTCACAAAGACTGGCCTTGCAGCTTACAGGGTTACTTGAGATTGTGGTTGGTCTGTTTGGTTCCATTCTTTAGTGACAGTGATGGTGTTTTAAAACTCTGTCAACTTAATGGGTTTTCCAAGTTGTTCCATGTATGTTGGGTTTCATTCTCATCGCAGAGGAATGTGTGATGGGCTCTGAAATTGTCTAAGAGAAAGAGTGTTGAGTGTTAAATGTGTGTGTGCATGTGTGCGTGCGTGCGTGCGTGTGTGTATGTGTGTGTGTGTGGTCCAGAAACCCCACAGAAGTGACTCTGGAGCTTTCTAATCTCAGCCCAGGCGATGGCATCCTCTTCAAATGTCATGATAATAACAGCAGACGTGACAATATCATAATTGCTTGCTGTCACTCAATTGCATGATCAGAAGTGAGACAGTCTTTAAAAAAGGATGTGTTTATTTGAACATTATATGCAAACTGAACTGCATTTTATCAGATGGAGAATTAATTATATGCCGTGTGTAGAAATGAGAATGTCATTTAGACATTAGGAAGTGGGCTCTTTCTTTGGATCATCACTAGATCCCTAGAACCCTTTAACTACCACATAATTATTGACATGGTATAAAAACAATCAACAGAAAAGGTCGTTGTGTAGCAACAACCTGAGACCATTTCTTCCACATTTCAAAAAACACACAATATCGCTATTTAGATTAAGATTGGAATTATTTTCTTCAAAAATTTACTTTGTTTTGATGTGACTTAAAAATCGTGGGTTTTCAATTAGTCTCAGATTTCAACACATTGCCCATTATAAATTATGATTCCGCTTGGTTTGTTTGTCTGTTTGGACCAGTTGTTTTGGTGTATCTTAATACAATTGCCATGTTCACATTTACACAAAAAATTATTTTCTTACTTAGTTTTTGTCTTCTTTTAGTCCAAATATCAATATATTCTTAAATTAAGAAGCGTTGTCTAGTTTTTCCTTAAAGCAAAATAATCTGTCAATGGGGTAAGCAGAATAAATGTGTTTTTGCATTGAAATTGGCTGATTATTTTAGTTGATTTAAGGAAAAAATCACTTAATTTTGACTTATTATTTCTGAAAACAAGACCATATTTTTCTTTGTCTAGAAGATGCTTCTTAAGTTGAACATTTTTAGATGTTTGGACTATAAACAAGACAACTTTTAGTAAGTAAAGCATTTTTTTGCAGTGTACCTAAACAAACCAAACTATGAGACAAATGCATTGCACATGGTTCTAAAACAAATGCCCCAAATGAGCATTTAAGCTATTTGATTTCTTTTGAATTGTAGGAATTGACTACAAGACCACTACCATTCTCCTGGATGGACGCAGGGTTAAGCTTCAACTTTGGTGAGTCCCACGACTGCAGCACCTCACGTCTCCTACAGATACATGTTGATCATTTACATTTGGCTTCATTTCTTCCTGTTATTATCTTCTTAAACTGCAACCAAGCATGAAGCAAGATTAAAGATCACCCTCTTTAATCGCCTGTGTGTGCTCAATAAAGTCCTGGGGGTTTTTTTCTTCAAAAAATGACACAAACATGCCAAACGTCTAGCTATGTTAATTATAGCACTCCTTACTAAACTCCTCCAATGAAAAATTCAGCCAAGTCAGTCCCTGGCCATTTTAATTTATTTATCAAAGGTGCAGTAGGAGATCTGGGAAAATGCTAACTTTAGCACTATAGCATTGAAAACACACATCCCTCCCTGCCGTCCTGAAGTCATGAACACACACCAAATAGATGACCATAGACAACCTTATAACACTAGATCATGTCATTCACCTGTGAGAAAAGTTTATAGTACTTTATAATAGCACAATTCCAATCTTAAAAACCATAAATTCATAAATGGTGTTATATCTAGCACGTTTTCAGTTGTGTAGCAAGCAAAACTTGTCATAATGTGTAATATTTTATGCATGCAAGGATTTCCACGACCATATGCTTGACATCTCTATGGAGACAGTTTTTGCTACCTATTGTAATTTTCCACCCGAATATTTTGATTGGATGAACATTTTTAGTCCTAAGCCTTACCCAGAATATAAAATTGCATTTTAATATATTTAGATCATTTACATTAAGCGTTACTATCAGACTTTCAACCAGCACTACAAAAATTTTTTCTGACGACCTATTGCAGCTTCAATATAATATTTAGTATTAATGTAGGGCCTCACAGTGGCGCAGTGGGTAGCACGTTCGCCTCACAGCAAGAAGTCCCTGTGTTGGCGTGGGTTTCCTCCGGGTGCTCCGGTTTCCCCCACAAGTCCAAAGACATGCGGTACAGGTGAATTGGGTAGACTAAATTGTCCGTAGTGTATGAGTGTGAATGAGTGTGTATGGATGTTTCCCAGAGATGGGTTGCAGCTGGAAGGGCATCCGCTGCGTAAAACATATGCTGGATAAGTTGGCGGTTCATTCCGCTGTGGCGACCCCAGATTAATAAAGGGACTAAGCCGAAATGAAAATGAATGAATGAATAGTATTAATGTAATATATGTAAAATGTGCTTTACTGAAAGAAAAAGAAATACATTAATTTAACAGGAAATTGTATTATGCATGGCAGTAGTATAGTATGGCAATAAATGTCTTGTAAAATGCCATTCAAACTCACATTATTAGCATTTAACACTGAATAAAGCACATGAGATGTACCTGAGGTGATCATTGTCACAGATCTGTTGTTCAGCTGCAAGAAATAGAAGCTGTTTCTAAAATATAAGTTAGGACAAATTGTTTTAATATGAAAAATATTCCTTCTATCGTGTGCCGTTGCTTTTATTTAGAACACGGTTTAAATCAGCCTTTAGGCTCGCTAGTCAGGCTCGCTCCTATTGTTGTCCTCAATCTTGACGTGCAATACCAAGTTCAACCACTGGGTGTCAAACTTACAAACTGCACCTTTAAAGGAAGCCAAAATAAATAGGAAAAAATAAATATATAAAGAGCGATAGGGCACTGTCGTCTCACAGCAAGAAGGTCGCTGGTTCGAGCCCCGGCTGGGTCAGTTGGTATTCCTGTGTGGAGTTTGTATGTTCTCCTTGTGCTCACATGGGTTTCCTCCGGGTGCTCCAGTTTCCCCCATAGTCCAAAGACATGCGCTATAGGTTAATTGAATATTGGCCGTAGTATATGTGTGTAAATGTAAGAGTGTATGGGTGTTTCCCAGTGCTGGGTTGTGGCTGGAAAGGCATCCACTGCGTAAAACATATGCTGGATAAGTTGGGGGTTCATTCACTGTGGCGACCCCTTATTAATAAAGGGACTAAGCCGAAAAGAAAATGAATGAATGAATGAAATATAAACAACAAAAATAATTAATTCATTAATTAACATATTGGCATTTTTTAAAAATTACCACAAACCTCAATAAACTGGAGCAATGTTGTGAAATATAGTGAGCCAAAACTTTTAGAGAGACTGATGAAATCATAAAACAATACAGACAATGACTACTTCATATAATTCCTGATAAAAAGTGGATCTACAGGCAAAGATATCCTAAAATTATTACCGATTGCTTTTCTATTGTGGCTTAATGTTTGTTATACTGTATAAATAAAAGCACAGTGCAATATGTCATGTGGTGTTGTTGATGTTCATCTGAGGTTTTATTTCTGACATTTTATGGCCCTTTAAAGACCAGATAATTCAATTGGGTGCCCTACAATTTTTCACATGACTGTAATAATATTGCTGACTAACAGAAAAGCAGATAAAAAAAGATATCTCCATTGATGTAATCCTATAATGAAAACTTGTTATTTGGAATAAAGAAGAACATCTGAAACTGTTAAACAGAAAAGAAGATACTTTGAGAAAAGCTGGAAACCTGTAACCATTGACTTCAATAGTATTTGTTTTTCCTACTAAAAGTCAAGGGTTGCAGGTTTTCAGCTTTTTTCTAAATATTTTCTTTTGTGTTCAACAGAATAAAGAAAGGTTTGGGAGAGTAAATAAATACTATAGTGAGTCAATTTTTATTTTTGGATGAACTATCCCTTTAAGAGAGCTTAGCTTTTTGCAAGTGTCTGGAATCAATAATTGATATTCCGGCCTTGACAGACGAAGTGATTTAGAGGGTTTGTGATACTCGAGTCGTTACCCGCTGCAATATGACTGGCACATCTTGGTGCTGCGCTCAGGCCTGGATGGTGAATGATTCATTTCACTGCTCCTACTCAAAGTCTGCAGCCCTGGCACCAACCACAGAGAGCTCCTCATGTCACCAGGCAGAGAGGAGGACAATGGCTACAGACGCACTGAAGAACAGACACTAAATCAATGTCTTCTTTGTTGTTTTTGCAGGGACACCTCAGGACAAGGCAGATTCTGTACCATATTCCGCTCTTATTCCAGAGGAGCACAGGTATGGTCAAAGTGATAAATACGAGTTTGTTTGTTTTGTGTTTTTCTTATCATAATTATAAATGCATTCAGCAACAACAACTTTTATAATGCATTTTTAAAAATGAACAATAATTAAAAAAAACATTATTAAAATTCTTATTTATAATTGATGTTATTTTGTAAATAATTAAAGCAATTCAAATTGATTTTATTTAGTTATTTTGGGGAAAAATCCCAATTGAGAATGTACATCAGTGACCATTTCTCAGTGTATACTGTAAGTAGCTGTTTTAAATGTTAATTTTAATTTTAAAATTAAAACAGTTGCCTAATTATAATGTTTACTTTATATTATTTAACTTGACTTGACTTAATGTATTTAAATTGAATTGCTGATTGAAATGTAAAAAATGCCAATAAAAATATAGCAATTGTCGGCACAAAAGCCTGGTGGTTAACGACATATAGTGCAGTTGCACTTCAGTGCATCCTGAGTTCGAATCCCGGCTCGAGGATTTTTCTCGACCCTACGCCCCTCTCTCTCTCCCACTTTGCTTCCTGTCTGATTACTGTCCTATCTAATAAAAGGCAAAAAGGCCAAAAAATAATCATAAAAAATAAATAAATTATAGCAATTAATGTACAATATGGGTGGCACGGTAGCATTTTTGCCTCACAGCAAGAAGGTCGCTGGTTCGAATCCCGGCTGGGCCAATTAGCATTTCTGTGTGGATAAGCGCTCTAGATTAATTGGATGAACTAACTTGGCCATAATGTATAAGTGTGTGTGTGAATGTGAGAGTGTATGGGTGTTTTCCAGTGCTGGGTTGCGGCTGGAAGGGCATCCGCTGCATAAAACATATGCTGGAATAGTTTGCGGTTCATTCCGCTGTTGTGACCTCTGATAAATCAGAGACTAAGCCGAAGGAAAATGAATGAATGAATAATGTACAATATGTAAAATTACTTTTCAGAAATTTGTCAATTTATCATGTTCATAATTGTAATATATGATCATGTTTTCCAATGGTTGTGATTAGCTTTTCAATGTAAATAATTTGAATAAATATAAAGTAATTAATTTAATTAATTCAGTTAAAAATCAGTTAAAAAGTTCTTAAAAAATTCAACAAAAATGTTTTCAGTAGTTTAATTAAAATTCTATAAGTTCAAGTGATGCTGTTGTAAATGCAATTAATTAAAATGAAAAAAAAAACATTAATTACTAAAAATTTAATTACACATTAAATAATACACACATTTTTTTATTAAATCATTTAAAATATACTTACAATTTTATTTTCAGTTGTATTTTTTTCAATATATTCATTATTTTGAACCATTTGTAAAGCTGTGTGTTTGCCCATTGCACATGACGTGCAAAGAGACTTTAGGAAATGGGCTTTTGAATATCTCTGAAATCCCAGAGAGCAGTTAAACACCCCACCCAGAGATCAGCAGTTCCTGTTGAAAGTGTGCTATGCTATAAATCGGAGTGGACTGGTATTGTTGATATGACATTTCCTTGTTCTGGCAAACACAGATATCCTAATGACAGCAACTGCTGGAGCAAAGCCACATACTTTATTGACACTGCATCGTAAACATCTCTGCCAACACATTTACTCCCATACTGACTGAGATAATAAATAATACAACTCCCAGTATCACACTTTGAAAAAAGTTTGGTATAATCTGAGATTTTTGAGGATGAATCTGTCTCATTTAATTCAAAACCTTTCATTCGAGTTTAATAATCTTTTTTTTTCTCACAGGGAGTCATCCTTGTTTATGACATCACAAACCGGTGGTCTTTCGACGGCATCGACAGATGGATTAAAGAGATTGATGAGGTAAAATCAGGTCAATCAGATCCAAAATGACTGCAATTACAGTAATCAACATGTTAATTGTGCAGTGGTGTGTGATTATGGGTATAAACAAACATGACATCATACTAGTGGTTTTGCAATTATGTTAAAAATCTGAATAAAACATAAGCTAATCAACTTAAGAAGTTCCTAAGGTATATATGTGTCTTCATATATGGTAAAAAGCTATTAGTTTGCTTTACTTTAAAAAATGAGTAAACCCATTGCTTTTAAAGCGATTAGTTGACTTTACTTAAAAAAAATGTAGTAAACCCATTGGCTTAAAAATATTAAGCAAATTAATTGTGCAAAATTATATAAATTTAGTTAATTCAACTTAACCTTTCCAAGTTACAATGGATTTACTTGTTGCTTTTAAGGCAGCAGATCAGGGAATGTGCTGTTTTATGCAGCTAGTTATGATTCCAGTCATTTACGTTTTTAAATGGTACTAACAGAGGCTTTGTACCTAATCTGTGTAAATTGCAGGAGGCTGATGATGCACAAGTTTTTTTCAAAGTGACCGTTTCGAGTTTTGGATAAGGAAATTATTACAATTGATTATAGTTAACATATTCCTGTGATTTAAAGCTGAATTTTCATCAAGCATCATTAATCCAATCTTCACTGTCAGATGATCTGATGATCTGCTGCTCAGGAAACATTTACTATTATTATTATCATCATCAGTGTTTAAAACTGTTGGTCTGCTTCATATTTTTGTGGATACTGTAATACAGTGGCATTTAACAGGGCCATTAAAATGCATTTACTTTTATTAAGGAAGGACATATTAATTAAATAGTTCAAGAGTGAAAGTATAGACATGTGTAATGTTAAAAAATGTTTGATTTCAAATAAATGATGTTATTTTGCACTTTCTTTTTCATCAAATAATCTTAAAATGTAAAATGGACCAGAGTTTCCACAAAACTATGATGCAGAATTTTTTTTTTACATTGTTAGCCTTATTAATGACTGAGTGCCAGTAATAATCGATAATAAAAGAACAACAAATCAACATTCATTCATTCATTAATTTTCATTTCGGCTTAGTCCCTTTATTAATCTGGGGTCGCCACAGCGGAATGAACCGCCAACTTATCCAGCATATGTTTTACGCAGCGTATGTCCTTCCAGCTGCAACCCATCACTGGGAAACATTCATACACACTCATTCACACTCATGCACTACGGACAATTTAGCGTACCCATTTCACCTATACTGCATGTCTTCGGACTTGTGGGGGAAACCGGAGCACCTGGAGGAAACCCATGCCAACACGGGGAGAACATGCAAACTCCACACAGAAATGCCAACTGACCCAGCCGAACCAGCGACCTTCTTGCTGTGAGGCGATCGTGCTACCCACTGCGCCACCGTGAGGCCACAAATCAACATATCACAATGATTTCTTGAGGTTTTTGAGGTAGACTCCTTAAGGCTGGAGTAAATTAGCTTTGAATCCAATTAGTAAATTAAATTCTAAACTATATAATATAAAAAAAATTGTTCTTTTAAATTCTACAAATATGTGTCCTTTTACATTTTTTACAGTTTTTTTTTATGAAGTAAAAATAAATCTTACTGATCCCAAAGTTTTGACTGAAAGTGAAAACATAAAACAAAACAAATCATTCTAAAAAGCTCTTTTATAACCACTCATTCACTGTTTTATTTTTCAAAATCCAGCATGCACCAGGTGTCCCCAAGATCCTGGTGGGCAACAGGCTTCACCTGGCCTACAAGCGTCAGGTGACCACCGAACACGCGCAGGCCTTTGCGGAGCGACTGGGCGTCACGTTTTTCGAGGTCAGCCCTCTCTGTAACTTCAACATCACTGAGTCCTACACTGAACTGGCCCGAATTGTGCTCATGAGGCATGGCATGGAGCGACTCTGGAGACCCAATAAAGGTAACAAGCCTATTATCTGGCTTCTAACTAACTTAAATAGAGCATTTAATTTTTACCCAAACTTTGTCTCTACATTTTGATATGCACACACCGGCCACTACAAATAACAATATCTCTATTAAATACAGTATATTCTATAACTTTATTTTACACATTCATTCATTAAATTTCCTTTGGCTTATTTATCAGGGGTTGCCCCAGGGGAATGAATCGCCAACTATTCCGGCATATGCTTTCATACGTATCCAGCTGTAAGCCAGTACTGGGAACCACCCATACACTCTCACATTTACTGGCTCAGCCAGGACTCGAACCAGCAACCTTCTTGCTGTGAGGCGACAGCGCTTACCACTGAGTCACCGTGCCACCCCCCTATTTTACAAATTACAGAAAATAAAAACGTTTTAGAGTGGATGATTCAGGAAACTATATATTTGTTTTGTCTTTGTTGACACGTTATATAATAAATTAGGAAGTAAAATTACTTAAATAGATCATTCTCTTTCATAATATCCTATTGAATATGAGTTGAGAAATCACATGTTGAGCGGATGTGTGAAATATATAGTGACTGATTTATATGCATGTCGGTGCATACATACCACATACAGCTCTGTAAAAAATGCAATGTTTAATGTTATTATTTCTCTAGATTTGCCATTAATGTGTGTATATTAATAGTAATGTTTTATTTTAAAAACTATAAATGTGTCTTCAGATTTCAATTAAGAACATTTTTGCAGAAAATCACCCACAGGTTAATGTACAGTATATACCTTAATTGTTGGAGAAAAGGGAATAGCCATGAAACAAATGAAAATAGTTGTTATTCTAACCAGTTGGAATTTTCTGGAAAAAATAAAATCCAAAAAGGTCTGAATGCAAATCTTTATATTTGATATTTGGTGGAAATTATATCAGACTATAATAGAATATATCAAATATTATAATTTTACTCAAACCAATACCTAATCAATCCAGTAAATCAATAAAGAGTGAAATAAATAAATAAATAAATAAATAAATAAATAAATATATATATTTGTATTATACTTTTTATATTTGCTTTTTACTTTTTATATTTCATATGTTCTGATATCTCATAAATAATAATAATAATAATAATAATAATACAATAATACAATATGTCAAACACTATAATTGAAAAATAATTTTATCACTTACATAAATGTCATTTACATTTACAATCACATTCTTTCATTCATTCATTTTCTTTTCGGCTTAGTCCCTTTATTATTATTCGGGGTCAACACAATGAACTGCCACAATCACATAAATGTAATATAATTATATACATAGAAAAATAAATGAGAGAACAAAATGGAGAGAATAACAGAGAAATAAAAGTGAAAAGACAGCTAATTGTACAGTCCTCAGTGTTTTCCAACAATACCATCATTGTCTTGTTTTTCCATACTTCCATCAACATCTCTTTCTGACTCATTATGTTGCTGAGGTTGGAAATGTTCTCTCAGGGAATTAAACAGGCTTCATCATAAATGCTTCTGACATGAGATGATGCATTAAAGAACACTGTCATAGATTAACGATGAGCATCTTTAAGAAGAGCCTTTTCTGAGAATGACCACATAAGCAACAGCCATACATGTTGTTCTCTCTTAGACCGATGCTGCAATTATATAGAGGCCAAAGGAACGCTTGAGAAACCGGAAGAATGCAGTGCTTTGAGACTTTACACAGCAGAGACACCCAGTGTTCAAATATCAATGTAATGGCTTGCCGCCTCCACAGCACATTTCAGCTTTTAATAATCATAGCTTTGGCTCATGCTAGAAAAATGGTTTGTAGGAACAAGGTTAAGTGGTATGAAAACATTTACGGAAAAAAAGCATCAGAGGTTTATTTTGACTAGAGATTATTTAAAGGTCAAGGAATACGATAAAACAACTTTGTGCTTCCATTAGATGACTTCATCCTCGAAAGACAAACATTTCTTAAAGGGGTAGTTCACACAAAATGTAAAATTTACTGCTAATTTAATGTTTTCTATCAACTAGACCACTCAAAAAGATTTTTTACTGAAACTGTGGTTTAAAAATGCAGTTACAGACACTTTGAGAGTCCAATAAAATATCAGGCTTTATACAGAGAAAACTAAATTATACCCATGGCTGCTGATGGAATATTTTATAATGGACTATTGTAATTGTTTTGATAAAATATTAAAGCTTGTATACAAGATTGTAAAAGATTGCATTATTATTGAAGTTTTTAAGGTACAGTTTTTATTAGCACCATATAAAATAAAACACAAATGAACATTTTACTCATAAGTCACAGCACATTCACATTTATGGCAAATACAGAGAACAAATACTGGTTTAAAGTGTTTTTTTTTTGTTTTGTTTTTTTTACTAAGGTCTGACGTCTGAAACAGGGCATTATATCATATTATTATAATATAATTCATTCATTAATTTTCTTTTCGGCTTAGTCCCTTTATTAATCTGGGGTCGCCACAGCGAAATGAACCACAGCTATACCCACTGCACCACCGCGCTGCCCTTATTATAATTTAATATATTATAATATAATAAAATAATCACGGTAATGTAAATAATTTAATCATATAAATTTAAATATAAAACTGTAGTGCATGTAAACTGAATGTTACAGGTTGGTGTAAACACTGATACAGTTATAGTAGCTTATAGTAGTTACATTTTATATTTTGTGGCTAAACTTTCAAATCGGTCTGTATTTATATGAATTTTGAATTTGTATTGGAAGAAATTTTCTATATCTTCAGCCATGCATTTTTCCATGACTATAAACTGAGGATGTTTTGATGGTCCTTAATATGTTTACCCTAAACCTGTTGTTTTCTTTCATGCAGTGTTGAGTCTGCAGGACCTGTGCTGTCGTTCTATCGTTTCCTGCACTCCAGTGCATCTCGTGGACAAACTTCCCCTTCCTGTTGCCTTAAAGAGCCATCTGAAGTCCTTCTCCATGGCCAACGGCCTGGTCAACACCAGGATGATGCATGGCCGTTCCTATTCGGTCATACCTAGCAGTGCTAAAAAACGGAACGGAACCAAAAAATCCAAAATCATCTATCCTCCGCTGAGCCCATCCCAGCACTGCGCACGGACGAGCTGCAAGATTTCATAGATCGATGCAGTCGCTGTATTTACAGTACACATTCACAATGCAATTAAACAAGGAGCTAGTGTTCACAGCCACCAGAGTCTTACAATAAATAAGAACCAAGATACAGAACTGTGGCTCTTTGATATAGTAAGTGTTCTTGAACTTGTACACCATGTTGGTTTGTGTAAAACGCATCCTCCTGGCCATATCCGATTGTGATCGCCGGACACAAGTACAAAAGAGGATCTGTTTCTAAGTGTTTATAAGCCTTTATAATGCTCTGCATTGTTTAAATATACGTACAAGTTATTTTGTCTTGTATATGTATTGATGGTACTGCATTTTCCTGTGGAGGAATTATTATAATTTTTATTTGCTACTGAACTTGGACCAAGCCAGCAGGAGAAACAGACATCGTTCCTGTTTTGTTATCATTTTCAAAATGGACCTTACTGATAAGTAATACCAGCTTAATTTCTTTAATACTTTTATTCAGACACTTTTCAGGGGCTAGGAGAGAAAGGTCAAGGTTGAGACACACGGCTTTTTGTATTGTGTATATAATTTTTGTTTGATACTACATTGTTAGAATTCCTAATTATTGTGATACACTTGATCTGTGACCAATATTGTTATTAAACAATATGTTTGTATGGGAAACACACCAAAGATGTGGGAGATTCAAATGTGGCTTCACTTGTCACAATGAAAACAATGCTAATGTTTCAGATTTACACTGCAAGCAAACAGAAATTTCTAACATGCTACCATATCAGGTTTTAAATAAACATCAGTGATAAAATCAATGCATTGGTGTGTTTTGTTAAGCATATGTCCGCTAGAGAGCAGTGTTTGTTTTCTTTTTGGGGGTCTTAAAATATTTGAATGGGTTCTGCTCAATGGTTCTGCTACTAAATTTGTGGTAGAGATTAAGTTAGATTGGTGAAATAAAAATAACAAGATTATTATTATTATTATTATTATTATTATTATTATTATTATTATTATTATTATTATTATTATTATTAAATCAGCTAAATTCGACCGGTCAATGAATTAACTATCGTCTAAATTGTCCTTTTAGTGTGGGTCTACTTTGTAGGCGGTTGAAATAAATTTAGGCGTTTAAAATAATATCCTTTCACGTATTGCGCGCGAAACTTCCCGCGCTTAATAACGCCGTCACTTGGTCAAAATGAGAAATGTACATGAAATTTGCACAGATAAGGTTGGTACGACTTTTTATTACATTTGTATTATGTTAACATGTATGTTTTAGGTCTCGTGATTGTTTTAGAAACAACGTGTATTTTAACGGACTTTTCTTTCGCTTTTTATCGATTTTAAGTTTTATTAGGCCTGCCTTTTGTACGTTAGGCCTACCTAAAATCCACCTTTTCAGATAGGATCAGTATAAACCTGATAGGATTAAAGAAAATCTACCAAATTCTGTTCAAATCCTAACATAACGTTTTGAAGCACACACTTTCGTGATATAATGAATTAATATACAGTAATATTTGATTTTTTTGACAACATCAGATGAAAACAGGAAAAATACAAATTTAAAGACAAACTTTTTGAGCAAAAGTCAGCTGTATATGCTACTTTTGTATTCTATGGTGTGGGAAATCATATAGGCAGTTCACAAATCCTTAAATATGAGACAGCCTGCAGAGGGCATACTTCACACATCTATGTGCTTAAGGATCCAACAGTCCAGTACCAATCTTGCACTTAGTATTGCCATTTATGATTAATTATTAACTATAAATACACATTCACTTTATTTTTATTATGCATTTATAAAATGGGGAAGTATTGTAGTTGGATATACAGTCTTTTAGTGACACTTTTTGACCTGCTCATGTATTTGGTCATATAACATCATCCTGAGATGAAACGATAAGGACATGCCTTTCTTCAAGGCACGGGGTGAATGACCCTGTCACAGTAAGACAAATGGCTGACCCGTACAGCTAATAGAAGGTCGAGAACAGGCATGTGCACATGCATATGCTCCTATACAGTGACACATTGGATTAGTGGACCTGTCAGACAGGAGTTATGAGGGGCTTTTTTTGATGCATGAACAACCAGAAGTTCCCTCTGGACTGGTCAGTTGGCCTTCAGTTGTGTCCTTCGACCTCATATAATAAGCTAAAAGGGTCAGCTGCCAAAAAGGTTGAAAATGCATTAAATTGTACATGCTGGGATGTATGTTGTGTTATAAACGTTGCAAGACCTGGTTTACACGAGTAATGGTGGCTACTTAGTCAGCCAACAACATTGTCTACAATCAAGAACTGAAACTAAAGCATGTTTTGCTTTGAGGTTTTTGATGTTTTCCTTTGTACAAGTTGAGTACAAAAAAAACTTTGTTTTGCACATTTTATTTTTAAGACAGCTAGACCTTAGGCTGGGAGATTTTTTTTCAAGATTTCCTGATTGAGCTTGTTTTAATGCTATTTGATTAATTTACGTATAAGTCAAATACTGTATACGTCAGTTTTGCATCTGAAATGGTGTTAATCATGCAGGGAACCTTCTAACAATTTAAAAATAATATATCTAATATTTAATCAGTGAAACTCATCCATACAATTTTATAGAACAATATTTTAAAAATGAGTTAAATAAATATTAGTCCTAAATTAGTCCTAGGACTTAATTCCTAAACAATATAACTAAGCATTTATTAGACAAGAAACTTGTTTGGTAAAACATTTCAAAGCTAATTATGCAAATTATACATAAAACATCTTAATTTAAAATTATATGCAATAACAATAATTCATAAATTATATTAACATGTTATAATATGGGGGCCTCACGGTGGCGCAGTGGGTAGCACGTTCGCCTGACAGCAAGAAGGTCGCTGATTCGAGCCTCAGCTGGGTCAGTTGGCGTTTCTGTGTGGAGTTTGCATGTTCTCCCCGTGTTGGCGTGGGTTTCCTCAGGGTGCTCCGGTTTCCCCCACAAGTCCAAAGACATGCGGTACAGGTGAATTGGGTACGCTAAATTGTCCGTAGTGTATGAGTGTGAATGGGTGTGTATGGATGTTTTAAGCAATAATCTTGTGTAAACACCCTGTAATAAAAATATTCACAATTTAATATTAATTATAATAATAATTTATTAATTATTGAGATATAATGTGTACACAATTTCCCAGTACCGGGTTGCTGGCTGGAAGGGCATCCACTTCGTAAAACCTATGCCAGAATAGTTGCCGGGTCATTGCACTGTGGTGACCCCTGATAAATCAGGGACTAAGCCAAAGGAAAATGCTAAAATGCTAAAGCTGGTAATGCCAAACTTGTTCACGGAAGAAGAAAGCTGCTTTGTTTACAGCTGTGCCAGTGAGTACTTATGAGGAAAAAATGAATCATTTTTGATAGCATGCAGTATCTAAAAGAGTTTGGTGAAGAGTGGGTTATCGAAGGTAAAAAGCAGGGTGGGAGTGGATGTTGATGAAGGTGAAGAGCGGGATGGGTGGAGTGGGGGGTGTTTGGTGGTGGGGGATATCTCTGATAATATCTCTGGGGGCCCCAAAGGTGCATGACAGTACAAGACTAATGCTGCAGAAATGACACACTTCATGAAAGTCATTCAGTCTACAATCTTAATATATGTTTCACACATACAATATTGGCCAGGGCAACAGCATTAATGCTACACCAAGTTCACTTTTTATTCATGAACTACTTCATGCATCCCCATTTTTCTGCTTATCACATAACTGCCATGAAAGCTGGAACAGGCCATTATTTTATTAGCTGTGTTCTCGCATGTTTCTTTTCATAGATAATGTTTTCCCCCCTATGAAATATTCATGATGCGTCTGTCTCTCTCTTCCCTTTAATGGTAGCTCATGTCAAAAACATAATTTGCTTCCTTTGATAAATATTAGACCTAATCTAGTGCTGATTTTATCAGGCAGATTTGCATATCCCTTCACACCAAGCTACATTGTCCGAGCGGTCAGATAAGCACTGAGCCACAGTGTTTTGGATGCTGTATATCTCACACCAGACTCTGACTGAGAGCACGGTGAGCCAAAAAAACAGACAGATCGTCCACAGGTGTGACTGCGCATATGGAGTCAAAACTCATCCCACCTTGCGGACTGCCATCTGGCCGGCGCAGAAAGATCTGCTTCAAACTTTATGGTCATTAAGCTTTTCCAGTTGTCTATCCCTCAGTCCTTCCAGTCCCTGTGAAAACCACTGTCCTTGTTAAAGTGAGAGTATCAACTCTGTTACAGTTGGCTGTTAATAATTCATTTGCAATTAATTCAGCTGTGGTTTAATGGAGTTGTCAAACCACGTAGGTCTATTTTTGGAAACTAGACCACCAGGTAGTCCATGTGTACCTACAGGGTGCAGAACAGGCATGACTATGAAATATTTATAAGGACAAAATATACGTTCAAGCCTCTTTTTCTTGTTCCGATCAACCCTGCATGTTTTTTTTTTATTTTTTGTTAAATCCCGCTGGGGATCTTTCTTTCTTTGCTTTGCAAGCTTCTCGAAGATGTCGATTTTTCCTTTTATCTCCCACCTGAATACCTCTCGTTTTTCTCCCGTTTGTCTTCTCAGAGAGGAAATACATGCCAAATTCTTTCAGACAGCATAATCATAAAATATGTCTCTAGGGATATTGATAAAGGTTGAATCTGAATAGAAATAACACATACCTTAAGTACTCAGACAGAAGAGCACCTGGGTTGACATACAAACTCTATCAAACCAATGCAATGCACAGTGCATGCAAAATACTTCTCATGCAAATCTGGAGTGTTCTTGAAAACAAGTAGATAATGAAACAAAGACACATCTGTAATAACGGTGCATGCATTAGCTGTTTTCTATTAATAACGAAAATCAGATTGGACTGGAAGAAGAGTTTTGTAGTGCTGTCGTCTGAAGAGGTGTGTGTAATGACTGTCATGACTCTCTGGATAATGAAAGCCCTATACTCATTTAAAGCTATACTTATTCACATCAAGAGTGGTAAATTGAAGTCCCTCGTCTCTCTCTTGTCAAGGCCTATAGGTGGCAGTAAGATGATTCCACTGAGGATCAGCTGGCTTTCTCTGTATGGTTTGATTGATGCAGGTGCGATTTGCAGGATTTCATTCTCACTCCCTTGAACGGCATGAACCAAGAAAATATATGTTGTTATTTTTTTTGTTGAAATTTGCTTGACATGCATTTTTGATGATGTCTATGATACTAGTGAATATGGTACAGTTGATTAAACTTAAATATAAGAATTTTTATTTCACTAGAACAAAGCAGCTTTCCATTGTTAAACTATGGAAGGATAATACATGTTTAAAGACATTTTCTATGGCTTGTAAATGGGGTGATTTTAGTGAAACTAAAGAAAGAGATAGATATTCACAAATCTTTTATGCAACTAAAAACCTTTTTTTACAAAACAACAGCTTTTGTGGGGTCTTAAAATGCAAAAGTTTTGTAAACAATACCATTTATTTATATTTTATTTTATGTGCTCGGTCTTTAGGCATCCATGAATACCTGACAGTCAAAATAACAATGGCAGACAACAGTATAGTATGCGTATACAGTATTTCTTTACAAAGTAACATTGTCAATGGAATTTTTAATCTCTTTTTTGGATCCATGTAAAAAGGATGTAAACTACTTTTATGGTTCACTTTTGGAGCTCACAAGCACATTCTTAACGAATGATTATATTGTATCATAACAATAACAATTACGACAGAGAAACATTCATTCATTTTCGTTCGGCTTAGTCCCTTATTTATCTGGGGTCACCACAGCAGAATAAACCCCCAACTATTCCAGCATATGTTTTACGCAGCGGATGCCCTTCCAAGCGCATCCCAATACTGGGAAACACCCATACACTCTCACATTCACACACACACACACACACACACACAATTTTATTTACTCAATTCACTTATAACGCATGTCTTTGGAAGGTGGGGGAAATCGGAGCACCCGGAGGAAAGCCACGCTAACATGTGACCTCGATGAAGAAAGTTTAAAAAAAAAAATTTTTATTAATATTTTGACATCTCTTGATGTATGATTAAAACCTTAACAACCAATTAGAATCCATCTTACTTTATTAAGCACAATTATTTAAATCGGCAGACAACAGAACAGTTTCAGGACTGGAAATTTTCAGGATTGTTGGGATTCAAACAGCATCAAAGCCAATTGACTTCCTAGTAGCAGTTTGTCTATTCAAAACTTGTACACCATCATACAAAATATATATATGATGAAGAAATATATATATATATATATATATATATATATATATATATATATATATATATGATATATGTATATATTATGTCAGACCAGGTCTGATGCAGTTGAGCAGCTTTATTATATGTCCTATGTGTATCATTATCAAATCACACTTTTTTTAACAACTGCATATTTACATACTATAAATAACTTTTCTGTACTGTCTGGTTGTCATTGTCATGTGGAACATATGAAAGGAGCATCTCCAGATTTATCCAGATGTATGTCATATCGTGTAACTTGTCTAGTCAGTTAATATTGTTGTAAGATGTTGTCATATGGCTTAAAGCACATTTATGGTCAGATTCAAGACTCTTTGATTTCTTCCACCAAAATCTCAGGGGAGTTGTGCTACAAAGTTAACCCTGCTGCACGTTTTTCTCTCATTTTTTGGCTTCTCTTACTAAAGCCTGTCTAAAAATAGCCAGCAGTGAAGCAAAAAAAATCTGAAATGTCACATTTCATAGATGAAAGACGAAAGATTGGGTTTATTTATATGCAAGGCAATATTTATTTATTTCCACAATGTTGCTATTTTCCTCCTTCAGTCCATCTGATGCAGTGTAAATCTGGCAGTTTTCTGCCTTTGGCACGTTAGCTGTTGATGCTAAGACACCTGATGGACAGGCGGCCTCCACCTGAGCCCTAAGGGGACACTTGACCGCATAACATTTTCTCGCCAGAATCTGACATGGCTACCAGCTGTACCTGGGGAACCTAAAGCATCTGCATTTCAATTTACACCTCAGAGGAAAAACCCACATTTTGACAAGAGCAAGAGATTTGGTGTTGTTAGACACATGATCCATATTTCACGAAACAACTCAATAACCCATTACAGTTCAGGCAATTGTGTGGGCACTATGATGAAGGAATTTTCTTTATTTAACTCATATAGCTGACTGAATTGCTTTGAACCACAGACCTTTATTATGAGAATGCTTACAGCACAACAGTAATTTGCCAGAGTTTAATTTCTTTCAGACGCTGTCAGGGGGTAACACAGGTGAGTAATCAACTGTATTGACATTCAGGTAAAACTTTCAGGCACAGATGAATTTTACAACACAGGCTCCAGGTAAATCTTAATGCCACCAATGGATTTTTCGGTAGATTGTGAGTTAAAAAAGTTACAAAAATCTGAATGTTAAATAGAGTCTTAAAGAAAGTTAGATTTGCATTAATGGAAAGTAACAGTTTTTTCCATTTTATTTTTTCCCATTCCTTTTTTTTAATGTTAATGACGTGCAAAAAAATAAATAAATATATATATAGTCTTAAGCAATATCACACTCTCTGCTCGAGGCCGCAGGCTGAGTGCCTTAGTGTCCCACCAGTAATGATATACAGCCATATCGCGCTGCTACGAGTGTGATATTGCATTTATACAACAGTTCAACAGCATAATCGTGCATATAAAAACGAAAATCTAACACGGAGAGTCTAAAAACTACTTTCTTCCACCATTCATACAAATCTGCAGCTGACGTCATAACAGCAGTAACCACTAATTCACCAACATCACTTTAGAGCTATTTGAATGATTCTCTAGTTTAAAGTCTAAAGTGATGACAAAACCCATGATTTTGCTCACATTTTAAGATTATAAGGCTGAACGGCATGAAATGCCATCAGTCTACAGAGATTTCCCAGTATTTCTCTGTTGCAATTGGGATATCAGAGCAAAGCAAGCACTACCAGATTAATATGGTATACATACAGCAATACAAAATATAAAAGAGAGATTGACTGAGAATGTCTGGTGCAATTGGGATATCAGAGCAAAGCAAGCACTACCAGATTAATATGGTATACATACAGCAATATAAAATATAAAAGAGAGATTGACTGAGAATGTCACTTACATTTTCTGTAATGATTTGTTCAGCTGTAGTTTGAAATGTACGCTGAAAAAATGCTGTTTTTCTCTACTAAGGACTTATTATGCGGCCTCTGACGCCATCTTGTGGTGAAACGTCAACCGTCTTTGCTCAGTATGGCAGGCTGGCCGCCAACGCACTGAATCTCCGAAATTCTGAATATTTAAAATAGGCACTATCCTTATAAATAAACTGCCTAGTTGCAATCTAAACAACTACATTCTCGCTCAAAAAAAGCCTCAAAAGTACATTATGTTGTCCAACAGCTGCAATATTTGACAATACTCATCTATACGAGTGCTGATATTACTTAAATATCTCATGGCTATCTAGCCAATCAGATTCAAGAACCAGACAGAACTGTTATATAAAATGTAATATATATCTATTAATGCATTAATACAAATGCATTTAACACACTGGTCACCATTTGGCTTTTTTGTCCCACATAGAAATTTGATATTGACAATATATGAGAATTACATAAATGACATACAAGTTCATTAGATTTTACCCATTTTGAAAAATTGCAAAAATCCCCACTTCCATATATATTTTTGTTCAAGCAATTACAAATTTGTACACGTATGTTTAAATATATTAGCTATAATTGTATATATCTCATTCATATATGGCCATACACTGTATATTATACAAAACAAAAATATACAGATATTATAAATGTAGATTTAAAAAAGGACATGCTTAAAAATGGTGGAACATGGTCAGCCTAAATGCTTTGAGTTGGTGTCATGTGATTGGTTGATTGTGCATTTAAGTGTGAGGTGAGTGTATACAATTACTTTCTTGAAAGGAAAATCAGGAGCTTACTTGAAGAAGACCACATAAATAAGTCACATTGTAGGATAAAAATGAGTGCCCCCCCATAGCTCAACCTCACAAACTTACTGTATATCAGCCAGTATTACTTTTAATCTCCAAATGTAACTTTGTATCTGTCCTATATTGTTATAGTTGGGAGTTTTACTTCTTGGACATTGACTGTAAAGCTTAAAGTGACTTTGTCGCAGTGCAACTTTGTTTCTTAAACTTTATCCAACAATTAAATTTCTCTCCAAGACAGAATTGGGCTTCAACGAACCACTGCTGTCATAAACTGTCAGAAAACATTATGTATCAGCTACAATTTAAAACTAAGTATTCTCTTTTTTTGTCAAGCATGTGCTAAAATATATTTGCATTGTACGTCTCTCATTGGTCATCACACTGACAAACCAGTAAAAAAAAAAAAAAAATATATATATATATATAGATAGATAGATAGATAGATAGATAGATAGATAGATAGATAGATAGATAGATAGATAGATAGATAGAGTATATTCACTTTTTGGAAGAGAAAAAATCATAAGCTTAGTTCAGAACATTGCATAAAAATGTCATTTTGTGAGAACATCATTGATTTTATGAGTAATAAAAATATATATATATATATGTCATGTTTTCCCACATTTTTCAGCCTAACAATTTTAATAGCAGCTTTATTAAATAGCAGCTTACAGTTTGACTTTATATCTCACTGTTGGACTGTATATTTAGCAATTTTTATAATTATGATATTATATCTCAAAGTGTGACTTAATTGTAAATCTTACTTTGTGTAAAAAACTTTGTCACAATGTAACTTTATTTCTTAAACTTAATCTAACTTTTACTTTTTTACTCTTAAGGTAGAAATGAGCTTCTTACGAACCTCCGCTGTCACACCCTGCCAGAAGACATTAAGCACCAGGTACTTATTTTTTTATTTTTATGTCCAGCATGTGTTTAAATTCATTTGTCTCCTCAAAGACAGGTGAATGGCTTTCAATATGTCAAATGCACACTCACACACACACATGGGGAAAAAAGTTTGTATAGTTCAGATGAAGCATGTTTAAGGAATCTGGTTTCTCAGTATGTCGCATCACCTGGCCTGTTCTGAAATAGCACCGTGATATTTTTAGTTCCTAAAAGCTGCAATGTGCACAAAGCGATTTAGGCAATTTAAAGAGTTTCTTTTGAGCTGATGGAAAATGAGAGGAGACAGGAGATCTTTAAAGCCGGGACATTCAAAGGAAGAAACAAAAAAGATGAACTCAGGGTGAATAAAACACATTTGTGTTACATGACAGCATCCCGGCTGATCGTATTTTAAAATTGTATAGTATATATTTAGCTTTGCACATGTTATGCAGGTGCAAAAGACATCATGTTTAAAATATGTCTGCTATTAAAGAAGCTGTGTGTGCTTTACAGAACTAATATTTAACACGCATATTATTAGTAATCTAGTTCACACCGGGGTTTTGACATTAAGGCTCTCATGAATAGGAAAAGCAGCAGGTTTTTATCCTTTATTATGTGTTACAGTATGAGACGATTGGAATCGTTCTGTTTTCTTACAGGTGGAAAGTGTAATTTGCTGCGTCAGATGAATAAAACTCAAACTAATTTTTTTTAACTAATGAAATGAAACCAAATCAAATCTTAAAATTGATTTACGGCTTTCATCTTTCAACTAATTTAAAGTTTGAAATTAACTTTTTCCAGTTGGACATTTTGTTCTTTAAAAAAACATTCACACATATTCCGCGGTATGTTATATTTTCGTCCTGCCTATCTAAAAAGCAACTCTGTGTGTCTAAAGATCTCCTCCGTGACAACTTGATTGAATCTTTTAATATACTCACTCTTAAGAAATAAAGGTTATTTAACTATTTCTCACTTTCATCTCTGCTCTAGTGTTCTGTCTGAACAGCCTTTTTTCCCCTCAGGGTGAATCGCTTATTTTTTATTTCTCAACTGTAAGGCTTTTGTAAATCACTTTGGATAAAAGTGTCTGTTAAAGGAAGAAATATAAATATGCACATACATTTTCATGTATAAGCTTGTTTATATAGTCAGTAATACTTTTTGTAATGGTGCTTTTATTTAATTAAAAAATACAGTAAAATCTGTAATATGGTCATTGCAATTTAAAGTAAATGATGAATTCTATTTTTAAATATTTGAAAATGTGTGCAATATGGTATGATATGGTTTAGTGAAAAACAAATTTAACAGATTATTTAATGGAAAGCCTGACCATAAGAGTTTTTTTTTTATGTATCGCAAATCTAGGTTACAGAACATGAAACATAAAGGCTAGAATTCATTCATTCATTCATTTTCATTTCGGCTTAGTCCCTTTATTAATCTGGGGTCGCCACATCAGAATTAACCGCCAACTAATCCAGCATATGTTTTACACATCGGATACCCTTCCAGCTGCAACCCAGTACTGGGAAACATCCATACACACTCATTAGCACACATACGCTATGGCCAATTTAGTTTAATCAATTCACCTATAGTGCATGTCTTTGGACTGTGGGGGAAACCGGAGCACCCGGAGGAAACCCACGCCACCACGGGGAGAACATGCAAACTCTACACATAAATGCCAACTGGCCCAGCCGGGACTTGAACCAGCGACCTTCTTGCTGTGAGGCGACAGTGCTAACCACTGAGCCACCGTTTCACCCCTAAAGGCTAGAATTCCATAGAAAAATTATTAGGGTAGTTCCTTCACTGACTTCTCCAGACTGGAACCCAATTATTAGATGCTAACTTTCTGTTGCAACGAACACAGCAAAAACAGTATATTGACCTATGTTAAAATATATGTCTTGATTTCTCACAACCTACATGTTTTTGCTGGCCGATCCATATGAAAATCTCATATATGGCAATATATGAACGTATATATGAATTGATAGTTGATATATGAGAACATATATGTACATATTTGTAGTTTCAGTAGTTTAACATTTAATATATGTTTGAATATATGTACATAAATGTAGTTATAATAGTTTAATATTTGTTCGCATATATGTACATATTTGTAGTTCTAATAGTTGAATAGTTTATATGTGAACATAGATGTACATATTTGTTGTTCTAATAATGTAATGGTGATATATGTGAATATATGTGATGGTCATGTTTGCTGTTTTAATAGTTTAATAAGCAATAGTTAATATATTTATATAATAACAACAAAGTCAGAGAGTTGGATTTGTGATTCAAAGGTCACAGGTTCGAGTCCGGCATCGGAAGGGATTGTAGGTGGTTGGAGTGATGGCTGCCCACTTCTCCGGTTTGTATTCACTGTTCTGTGTGTACTTTGATGGGTTAAATGCATAAAAACTCCCGATGTGTCATATATATATATATATATGACACATCGGGTATATGTATGAAAACTTGGAAAAAAATATGTTACATGCATGAATGCGGTCATTTTCATGTTGCATATATTGACAAATATGACACATTTTGATAATATATCTGCAAAATCTAAATATGAACTTGTATGATTAATATGTGGTTGGCATATATTGCCACATATTGTCAGATTTCTATATGGGACTAAGCTTGAACCACAATGCTAATACAGAACACTTGGAATATGCAAAATGTTCATCTTTTGTTTTAAAAACTTAAAACCTATTATGCCCCTTTTTTCAAGATGTAAAACAAGTCTCTGATGTCTCTCATGGTGTCTCGTATGTGAAGTTTCAGCTCAAAACACCCAATAAATAATGTTTTATAACTCTTTGAAACTGCCCCTTTTAGGCTTTGATCCAAATTGTGCCCTTTTGGTGACTGTCGCTTTAAATTCAAATAAGATTGTGTTTCCAGCCCTATTTGCAAAAGAGGGCGGAGCTACAAATGCCTATGTGTCAGCATAGTAGCAGATTCAAGCACAAGACTAACGTCCTATGCAATGAGGGAGATATCAAATATCAGATATCAAGTCAAAGTATTTTTTAAAGTGTGATTCTAAAAAAAATTGAATGAATTGATTTTTACTATTAGAAGCTGGTTATATTCACACACTGTTGCCACACAACTGTGTTTAAACACCGTATAAATGGGATATTTGCATAATAGGTTTAAAGCTGGTTGCTATTCATCGCTATTGTATTTTATGGACAATTGTGAGCATGAAGGTGAATAAATAATGACAATTACATTTTTTGGTAAACTATCCCTTTAATATTTTTTTGAAAACTGTGACGTATTTTGAGGATTCACTGTTTACTGTCACGTTAGATCATTATCATGATCATTTGATGCATTTTTGGTGAAAGTATTAATTTCGTTAAAACAACTTGCTGAAATGAAAATGTAAACTGTATACTATATTTATATGAAAATCTAAATATATTAACTCATATATTCAGTATAT
>CAIGQW010052810.1:2351685-2367043 GCA_903798125.1 Danio choprae
ATTTTTTTTTTTTTTTACAAAATTCCATATGGTCCCATGGGAAAAAAGCTTGATAAAAAAAAATTATGTCCTTCTGAAAAGCTAGAGAGGTTTGCATAAAGGTAGGATTGGGATTAGAGAATGCACAATGTAATTTGCTTAGCACAAAAAAAAGAAAGAAATGAAAAACAAACATTTGTGTGGAGGACGTGGCTAGATTTAGCAATAGCCGTTTGACAAAACAGAACAAAACTGAAGGACAGCCAAGGTTGAAGGACACTTGAAGTGTCAGAGACAGAGAGACAGAGAATCAACAGGACTAAGGAACTTGTCTGTTGGACTTGCTCGTCTCTGAACGACAGGAAAGCAGAATGACTTGAAATGAAAGAACATTTAAATTGCAAGCAGGATAATGACAAAGACGGTGGAAAAAGACACACAGAAGCAGGAGTAATAGAGGTAGAGAGAACAAACAGGACAGGACAGGGGTGAAAAGGGACTCAGGATTGAAAGAGAGAGAGAGAGAGGAGGAGAGAGAGAGAGAGAGAGAGAGAGAGAGAGAGAGAGAGAGAGAGAGAGAATAAAAGCATGAGAGAATGAGGAGGGGGAGGCAGGATAAATCTGTACAGCATCATGATTAGGTATCAGAAGCTTGTTCTGTGGTCTGGAGAGCAGAAGGCAGATCACATCAAACAGATGAGACGCTCAGCACATCTGCTCTACAAACTGGACAAACATCATTTCTGAATTTGCTTCTACGCATGTATTTACTTTGGATTGGTTTCACGCTTCTCTCAGCCAAAAATGACAATGGCTCTAAACTTTTCGGATTCCGTGTCTACGCCCACCTGTGGATACAAAAGATTCAGAAGATAAGCAATCTGTGTTTTGAATAATCGAGAAGCATCTTCATGGACTTCCTCCTCAAAATCAGCAGACCAACAACTCCAGAGACGAAAAAGGTCACACAGCTCCAATCTTTCATTCGAATCTATTTTAATCAGCCGTGCTCTCTTCCCAGCATCCTTCTCATTTCATCATGATTATTCCCCAAGGTTGAGGAACTAGGTTGGTCGTGATGGAGCAGGCGGAGGCTATGGATGAGCAGTTTGATTAAAGATGAAGGGCTGCTCTATGCCAAAAATCTTGTAAAAACGTACTTTTTCCAGCTTCCGGTTTGCACACCGCAGGCGCATCTCAACTTCAGGCACAGGTAAACAAGATCCACGTGAGCTTTTTGCTTTGAGATTTACAGAGTAAGACACCACCTCGCACAATCGGGAGTCACCGCCACGCGTCTCCCCACCTGCCTTCACACCTTTCCTCAGGCAGAGATCACAACTGCAACTCTCCAGCTGTCTCTCATCAGCGTCACGAGCCGGCGAAGCAGCTGTTTCTCCTCTTTTTTTGGACACTTGTCTCTCTTTTTCTCGCTAATTCTTCCACCGACACCATCCCCAGCTTGACCCTCTTTGCCAGGAAGAGCGAAAGAGAGGGAGGGCGAGAGAAATGCCATCACCACAGCAGGGTCTTCAGCTGCCACACAAGTAAGAGCGAGACAGTGCGAAAGATCGAAAAGGCCAAAAAGGAGGTGAGAGGAAGCAAAGGCGAGAAGAGGAAGACAAGGGGGAGGCGGAGACGCACGGCTGAAGAATGTACAGCTCGGGCTCGGATGCATCCAGCCGGCACAGGTAAGAGAAACTCCCTTTCATTCAATTCACAGATAACACTCGACCTCTCTGCAGCTTTCCGTCTCTGGGTCTTGCATGCGTGGCGAGGGAATGCCTGCCGGGCTAAAGCTGCCGTAGTTAACAGGTGGAGCGCCGCTCTCTCTCTCTCTCTCGTGGCTGCTCGCACATCGAGTGCAGAAACAGTCCTCGAAAGCGTAACTGACAGAGTGAATGGGATTCCAGAGACCTGAATGATTTCTGACACACATACCTTGCTCTGGGACTTTTTTTAGGTATTGGGCGTGCATAAATCTGCTCGCAGTCTGGACATATTTAAATTGAGTTAAGACAGGAGAAAGAGCGAAACTGGGTCATTCTTGGATAATTGGGTTAAAAGACACCTGTTTTAAATCCTAAACTGTGAATTTGTAGTGAAGTGGTGGCAAATATTGGTAAGCTCTGTAATCATGCTTGGAGGGTATTCAAGTATTTATATACATATTGGAGATGGGAGACTGACCAAGGTCAAACTGATGATCTGCCTGTCTTATGATTTTTTTCCCTTGCAAATTGAATGTGATGCCCTGTATGTGTGACGTTGTCAAAATGAAGCTTATCATTGATAGTATCTGGGTCTTTATTCATATATTTAAATTTGTCATTATAATGCAAACAAGTGGTAGAAAGTGAGAGATATTTGAGAGTGCATTCATAAACATCTTGAAATATTCGTCACTCAGGTATCATCTCTGATAATCTCGTCATAGGTATGCTGTTGGTGTGTGGTTTCGTCTCAAGAGCCCTCTCGAAAGGTCTTACATGTTACTGTGATTTATTTATCACAGACACTTCGGACCCTCTTTGTATTCATAAGACTGAACCGCTGATTGTTGGCGAAAAGCTCATCCGTTAATGTCCAATCACAACTGTTTGGAGTGTGACTAATACATCACTATTAACATCCGATTCTGTCTGCACCACCACACAGGTCACAAATGCTGGCAGATGGTGATACAGCCATCTGTATCTTAATGTCATTTTGTGTTTTTTTATTTGTGTTTTATAGCAGACTCTGAAACCTGTAGGACTATGGCTGAACAGGTGATATCAAGTTGAAAAGAGTCAGTTAATGAATGCAGATCTGGGAAACACTAATATGTGCTCTGACCATGACATTTTGAGCTCTCTCACCTTGAATCACTGTTAAAAATGTATACAGCTTGCGGAGGGTTTGTGTTGAATACTAAATAAGCAGCGAACATGTGATCTGCTTTTAAAATAGGACCATGAGTCTTCACTGTAAACTCATAAAATGTGGGTCAAAAACAAAAGGGGTCAAAACAATAAAAGTGTAATACAGCTTTAAATTAGGTCATTTTCCACACATTAGAATGCGCCTTTGAATTATTTAATTGAAACTTTTATGAGAAATGTTTTTTTTTTTACATTATAGCACATTACTTTGATTTACAGAGGACATCCACAAAAATTAATGTAAAAGTTTATTAAATAAAATTTTATGTAACAATATGAAATAATAACAATGGCATATATTGAACAATAATCATTTGACGGCATGTTAAGGATAACAGATGAGCCCCAAAATACTAATTAATTGTAATTTAAAATATTCATTATTTATTAATATTTATATTTCAACAAGAGTTTTCGATTATTTCAAATATAAAACAATTTAGTATGATCACTTATTATTTTATGAAAGGTCAGAATGACTATGGTGTTTAATTTTTACATGTTACACTGTAATGACCATGTAACAGTATTTCACCATTGTATTAAAATGTTATTTCCTTAAAAAATATTGAAACATTAAAGTAGACACTTTATTCACATACATCAGTTTTGTTCAAATTAAAAATTTAAGTAGACACTAAAACATTTTGGACCCTTATGTGGTTTTGGTATACCTGCATATTCATAACGACCTTTATATATGATGGGTAGACAAGATATGAAACTACTTTTAAATAGCTCGTAATCTTTGTGTAGCGTATTTGCATCTGTGGCTGCTCACACTGTGGTTAAAGCAGCTGGTAACATCTGGACGAGAGGGATTTTGTCGTAACCTCTGTGGCCAAAACTCAAAAGGGAAACTTCTGCTCTGTGAATCGCAAATAAAGACCAGTTCAATAGCAGGCGGCTTTTGTATCACATTACATCAACATTGAAACTATAAATTATCTTTGTGTAAACTAACATCACTCAAGTGAGAATATTGTTACTATAAATAGCCACGATTGTGTAACTCCAAATGTAAATCAGCTTTAAACTTGCTAACGTTCTCGTTTAGGCAGGATTTTACCTCAGAGGCATACATTGACAGAACACACAAGATGTTAATTCAGTGCTAATATAACACACCATCTGGCTGCTGTGCATGACAGACCATGTATGTTTTTACAGCTCTTTGATTGTCGTTTTTGATGGTCACAGATGTCAGTTTAACCACAAATGCGATCAGTTCAGCAAATGTGTCATTTGTACTTGGAACAAATCCCACTCTACAACCATTTGAAGTTGTGCCGGATGGGAGATAAACCTACTGTATTTCTTTTACTGTAATTTGGCAGATATTAATTTGAATATTTTGCAAATTAATTCTTTGTGGGGATATATTTCGCAATGAAGAAACACTATTTTTTCGATAGTTTTATGTTGGAACGCATAGATTGCGTTGTATATTATCCAAATATGCGTATTCTTCCATATTGGTTGATTTCTATTCCTGTACATAAATTAAAACATTAAATTGCAGTTCGGTTTTGGGTCAAACCTGAACGGTGCAGGTTGTAGATGTAAAATAAAGCCATTGTGCTTTAATCAGCTTCACCCATCAGACGCTGTGTGGACAGCTGGCACCCACAGCTGGTGTTTTACTTTGAAAATATTTCTATCTGCGATTATCTACATGGAAGGTGCAGATTAAATTTTGCGTTGGGTCGTGTTTACGTGTAATGCCGTGAATCCAAAGAAGTGCCTTACAGTAACACATGCACCCCTGTCCTTTTACCACAGACCTGCACGATCGCTCTGTATTATTTTCACAAGAGAATGCTGGAACTTTTTTGTGTGCTTTTACTCAAGTGCTAAGAGAAGGAACCCCTGTCCAAAAATGGTGTGGAGTATATGGCAGCTGTTTTTTTTTCCATCTGACATTGATGAACTCTTTCATTTTCCGTCTTTTGTAGTTTTGTTTGAAATAAGAGCACATGTGCTAGCTGTGTGATGTGATTGTCCATAGGATCTGTGGTCAAACACATATCAAAGTGTCCATTTTAGAAGAGATCTGAGGACTTGAAAAGGACATGAGAAGATCACATCAACGGCAGATCTAACAGACTGAAAAAAATGGTAGTGAGAATATATTATCATGCAGCAGCAGCCTGAGTGTGTGTGTGTGTTTCATTTGCTGTCATCAAAGCAAGACTGCAGGTGTCTCACTGCTGTTCAGTGTCACGTGCAGTAGACCAGTGAACACACGGTCTGAAGACATCCAATATAGGGGTGTTTCTTCATCTATTGGCACTTACTTCCCATGGGTTGATCGTTATTAAAATGAACAGATTTCAACTTTTTTTTTCCCCGTCTTTGTTATATTAAGGTCACATTAAAAGTGTCTTGGAAACTTTTTGTTTTGCCCTTTTGGTATAATTTTATTTCTTAAAATATGAGCATTCTTAATTATACAAAAATACATTTTGAACATTGAAAAGTCAAATAATCATAAACAATTTCAGCATTTATTGCTTTAAAATGAACTGTACCGTTTTTAAAAATACATAATAAATACAGTGAGTTTTTTGTAATGTTTAGAATTTTTTATAATATTTTTCATTTGTATTTACATTTTAGCTAACTAGCTGAAATAAAATAATTAAGGTTAATTAAGTAACATTTTGATGTGATAGTTTGATTTATAACTCTGGAACAAATATGAAACTAAGAAACTGTGAACAATAGTTTTTTTTAATCACACATAATATGTCCTGACATTTTTATTCTATGTTTAAAATGCAGTTTAACCCTTGTAAAATGTTAGGATTTTACATACATTTTACCTTTTTGTTTTTAGTCAAATTTACCTACATTAGATTGTAAATAATATCAGAACAATAAAATAAAACAGTAAACCATTATCAATGATAGTCCTGTAACCGTTCTCAGGGTAAAACACAATACATCAACTGACATACATAGGATGGAAATGATTTCCACTGTTGGACACTGTAGACAAATTAGTGAGAATACAAGTGTGTATTAAGGGACTCCATAGCACCAGAAGTGCAGATGAATGTGTATTTTTGAAATGAAAAACACTTTTTTTTTTCACCCGTCTGTTGTGTTCTCTAGAAACTCCAGCTGTTGCCATGTTAACTCTGCTCGGGTAAGTGTGAGGATTTCATTGAGTTACGAGCATACGAATATGCTCATTGATGCTTTGCCTGTATTGAGTGGAGTTTGAACAGGGTTTTTAAATATGGATTTTTTTAAAAAGCAGACAGGGAAGGAGAAAAAAAATTGAGCGAATACAGAGACCATGACGGCTTTAACTCTTTCTGAGCATCTGGGGTCTCTCATGGCAAGCCTTGTGTTTAATTGTGTTGCTTTTGCAATTGAAATGCACATCTCCTTTCTTACTTCACCATCTGTCTTCCACTTGTGCAGAAATTTGTTGTGATTCTATTTTGGTAAGAAACACTGCTAACAAAGTCTGTAGCAAAACAGTACAAATCATGAAGCGGACCACCAAATACTCACATATTTAAAAAAGACATACCCTTAACATGGCAATTAGGTTTATTAGCAGCCAGATGTGTTCATGAAAGCATTTTAAGGTACACGAGTGTAGCATTTATCATGCATAGTAATTACAGTCCATGGTCCAACAGCTAGCTCTGATAGTTTAATAGGCTGTGGTGTCACACTTGTAAGTTGCTGGCATGGATGGATGGGTCTAACCTTTAAGATTCTAATTCAAGTGTGTCTCATCAGATTCTGATTTAGTTTGCTGTTGAGAAGAAAGTCCTTGCTATGTTTTACAAGCAAGTTTTATTTGTGTGTGCTGTAACACACTTAGAAGTGTAGCCTAAAGGCCCTGATTTAGTCATAGCAAAGATCTTTTTGCTCTTTGCTTAAGGGTAGAAAGAAGTGTCTGTGCAGTAACAACCCAGCAGCACCTTTGAGACCTTTTTGGGTAGTACTTTAAGGTGCTTTTCCACTGAATGGTACATGCATATGACTGCATATGGTTTATTGGGTTTTCCACTGCGTTCTGTACCTAGTACATAGTACCTTTTTAGTACCACCTCAGTTGAGGTTTCAAGGGAAGCATAATATGCAATTACCAAAACATTATGTAAACACACTGTTGATCACCGTTTGGTCAGAGAAAATCATCACTACAAGCACCATTGGATTTCTGACACGAGACACCAATCCAACTATATTTTAATAGCCCGCAGCAGCCACTGCTCTAGAACTCCATTACCTCTGTTTTGTGTGGTTTTTTTGTTTGTTTATTTCACATTTAATGTGATGTCATGCTAGTAGGGGTGGTGTACCTTTAGCAATAATCTCACTTATTTTAAACAGTATCAGCTTGTTAAGTCGAGACGTGTGGAATACTGTTTTTGCGTCCAAGCCGCTGCTCATTTGAATTGAGAAAATATTAATTTATGACCGCTTTTTAGTCATATCACACATTAAAGTGAATTTTATATAAAATCATGGTGTACACAAGAGTCTCTGGACTTGTTGCATCACAGACACCAACATCTAAACAATTTATTTCTGGCCATCGGATATTAGGCATGGATATATATATATATTTATTTATAAACAAATTTCGAGAGGATCACGTGCTTATGATTGACCACAGCTGGTCCTGCATTAGCAACGCAGGGTTCACCAATCGAATGATTCCTAAATCACTACAAATAAACAGAGTTTCTTACCTTAGTTATCTTCGTCTTGAATGCCCCCTTCCACCCCTACTCCTCCCTACTTTTCCTTGACAGGGCAGCATGGCGGCCCAGTGGTTAGCACTGTTGCCTCACAGCAAGAACATCATTGGTTCAAATCCTTACTTGGTCAGTAGATGTTTCTGTGTGGAGTTTGCATGTCCTCCATGTGCTCATGTGGGTTTCCCCCGGGTTCTCCGGTTTCCTCCCACAGTCCAAGCACATGCGACATAGGTGAATTGACCAAACCAAATTGGCACGATTGATAAGTCTTAATCAGCAATTTCTAATTGCCATTAGCTATAAATAAGCAGGGGAGTTCCCGAGACCTATCTAAGCTCAAACTCCCCTCTCGCCTTACAAGGGGAGGGAGCCCCGGGCTCGAGGATCTTATAAGCTCAGGGCTCTCTCCTGGGACAGAATGCCAAACACGCCTTATAATCAATCATCAGCTAAGTGTGAACTCTTGAAATATTGCGATCGTGATTTTCTAAAGTATTACATGGCTTTGTAAACGTTTATTACTACCATTTGTTGAGTCTTCCCTTACAGTTTGCTTGGACCCGGAAGCCGCTTCGCGTGACGTCACACTTAACAAGCGGATTAAAGTGCAGTTGTAATGCAAACCAAGCCCAGCCAAACCGAACCGAAGGTGAACTGTACTGAACACTGCAGTGCAGAAGCAGTTTTAAAATGTTAATATGTGTTGCACTCTTTTTTCTTAATAACAAGATAGTAAATATCAGTGAGCGCCTTTACATGCACGTTTTTAAGCCAATTATGTTTAATAAGCTGATATGATTTATGTCATGTAAACACGTTAGAGGCATGCTTTTATTTGTTAAAGGTCAAAAATGGCTTAAACAAAATCCAATCAGAATTGTTAATTTTTTTGCCCATTACCCTGATTTCACATTACATTTAAACACTTTTAATGGCATTCTAGCAGTTTATTCATTTGCACATGTCTGATGAATCAACGTATATGCCACACACGGAAGTAAGAGCAGGCACTTCTAGACAGGGGTGGTGGTAGTATTTTTTTATACACTTCAACACTTTCTTGTCTTAATAAAGCATGGAATTGTGTCATAAACTCACGCAGTTATCAAAACACAAAAAACATGCTGCATTTGCAGGTACGGTAAAGAAGTGATAACACAACAGCACAGCTTCTGACAGATTTCCCGCCAACATGTTTGAGCTACTGGTGCTGATGTTGGGCTGTAACAGTGGGAAATCTGGCAAACCTTGTATCAATATATGAATGATACAAAGTAGCAGGGAAACCACTGTTACTTCATTCATTCATTCATTCATTTTCTTTTCGGCTTAGTCCCTTTATTAATCTGGGGTCACCACAGTGGAATGAACCGCCAACTTATCCAGCATATGTTTTACGTAGCGGATACCCTTCCAGCTGCAACCCATCTCTGGGAAACATCCATACACACCCATTCACACTCATACACTATGGACAATTTAGCTTACCCAATTCACCTATACCACATGTCTTTGGACTTGTGGGGGAAACCGGAGCACCCGGAGGAAACCCACACCAACACGGGGAGAACATGCAAACTCCACACAGAAACGCCAACTGACCCAGCCGAGGCTCGAACCAGCGACCTTCTTGCTGTGAGGCGAACGTGCTATCCACTGCGCCACCGTGAGGCCCACTGTTACTTCCTTTTCCTTCATTATCTTAGGTGGTTAGGGGTGGATGTCTTATACTTGGGAACACAGACAATTCTGGGAGGTTAAAATACAAAATAATTGGTAATACTTTACTTGAAGGTGCGTTCATAAGACTGTCATGAAACCTTTATATTCATGACATGACATGAATGTGAATGATATGCATGGTTATGACAACGTAAGTGTCATTCACTCAGTTATGACATTTTAAATCAACACAAGCTCATTCTGAAAAGTAGCCCTATACACGTTTCTGGAGATCGCGAATTATGTGGCCAGAGGTACGTATGGCTGCATTTCATTTTTTAAACGAATGCTATGGGCCGGTATGACGATGTTCCCTTTCACGTTTACCAGCTGACCGCTTACCTCTGTATGTATGGCTTTCCCGCTGTAACCAGTTTGTCCCGTTAGCTCGCCATGTACATCGGCGGACTTGTGACGTAGAGAGGAGTTGACCACAATGACAGGGTTTGAGTCTGGTGAAGAACGGTTCCAGAAAGCAGGTAAGACAAAAACAGAATCCAAAAAAAACAAGTAAATAACAGGGTGAGAATGTGGTAAAATCTGAAAACGTGATAAAAATCAGACAAGGGCTTTTTGTTTTTCCTAGATTGCTTTTGAAAATTGTTGGTTGGGTTTAGGGAACTGGGTGGGCGGGTCAATCAATAAAATTGTTTGGGTTTGGGAAGGAGGAGGGTGGGTCAGTCAATCGGTTAGTCAGACGTTCAGTCAGTCAAACAGTCAGTCAACAGCGGCCTCTGGTGGGTAAACGCAAGAATGGCAGGTGCAAATGGCACTCGCGAGAGAAATTTGAGATCTCAAAAAGCACAGCGGCCTCAAATGGATTAGAGAAAACAAAAACTGCAAAAAAAAACGTTTTCAGAATGAGCCTGGGTTATTTTAAATGCAAAGATGGCACTGTATGTATATATATTGACATAGACAAATATATAAATATGTCATGAATTTTATAACAGCATCATAAAAAAATTTTTTTAACCTCAACTACAGTGGTAAAAGCTGAATTCATCACAGAGTATTGACACTTAAAAAGAAATTTTAATGACATACAGTTTGTTCCACTGAAAAAAATATTCATGACACAATTACGTCGTCCTCATGAAAATAATGACAAATTTATGACACATTTTGTTGTTTTGGTAATGTCAAGTTGTCATGACAGTGGCACGGTGGCTCAGTGGTTAGAACTGTCATCTCACAGCAAGAAGGTTGCTGGTTCGTGTTGGGCCTATGCCCAGTTGGCATATCTGTGTGGAGTTTGCATGTTCTTCCTGTGTTGGCGTGGGTTTCCTCCGGGTGCACCGGTTTCCCCCACAGTCCAAAGACATGCGCTATAAGTGAATTGAATAAACTAAATTGGCCATAGTGTATAAATGTGTGTGTGAATGCGAGAGTGTGTATGGGTTTGTCCCAGTACTGGGTTGTGGCTGAAAGGGCATCCGCTGTGTAAAACATATGCTGCAATAGTTGCTGTTTCATTCCGCTGTGGTGACCCCTGATAAATAAGTAACTAAGCCGAAGGAAAATGAATGAATGAAGTTGTCATGATAAAGATAGATTGATTGTGATGTATTTGTTTATGTCAAGTTCTTAGGGTTATGGGTTATAAATATGTCATAATATAATTATGTCATGATTATAAAGGTTTCATGACAGTCATATGAACACAAAGACTGAGAATAAAGAGTTACCAAATCATTTAGAGTTAGAATATTTGGAGTTATTAAAACAAGACATTGATTAGTCCACTTATACAATCACATCATCTGTTGAGGCAACATCTCATGACTATTTTTTTTTGTGTGCATTAATGAAATTATAATGCATTTTTGTTTATATAATAAATAAAGGTGCATAGAAATAGCTAGTGATTCAGTAATCAATTCATAAAGACAGACAATTGCTTCATTTCTAAATGAAGCAGTCTCTTTGAATGAATCATTTGAATGAACAATTTAGTTAATTAATTAAGACAGGAACATGTGGAAAAAGTGGAGACACAAAACACAACTACTTCATCGCCACTGACCAATGACTAATGAGGGGGTAGTTCATTTGAGACAGCTTCCAGAAAGTTTGCAAGCTGTTTCAAAATCCCCAAACAAACTTTTGTTTGGCCTGGTTTTGTTCTAAATGTTATCACACACTAGGTTTTTCTTTGATTTTGCTTGAACTATACTGGGGCAATAACAGTTAAGTAAGTTCAGCTCTGGCAGCACAAAGGTTGCTGGTTCATTTCCAAGCAGCCGCGACCCAGAAACTAGAGAGTTATTGAGATCACTATAATGCTCCATCACCACAGTTTCCAGTAATGCACTTGACCTGAGGTCACGCCAAAGGGCCTGTTCCTTGAAATTACAACACTTTAAAGTCACTTTTAAGATCAAGATGAACAAATGCTATAGACCTATGCACTATAGATATCAGCGCTTCACAGACTTGCAGTGGTGTGAATTGAAAAAGCTAAACATGCATTTGTCTTTTTTCGCACTAAAGGTGAGCTTTATTAATGACTCGCACCATCTGCAGGTTGAGAGATCAGGGACCGGCCCCTGCGAAGTGTTGAGAGCTGACTTTAGATGTGATTCCCTGCTGGACTCATTGTAAACCTCCCACTCAGCTTGCTAATGGCCTGTTGTGTCACAATGGCGCATGCACACTGTGACCAGAACACATGCAATCCCAGATTATGGGCGACAGAAATAGCCATTCAGACCACGTGAACGCTTTTTAAACACAGGATTACTATACATTACAGCACACTTGTACGTTCGCTACATGAGACTATCTGACCATATTGTGTGCGTGTTGTTCATCGTCAGTAAAGCAAAGTTGAATAACTTGGGTTTTATTTTAAAATCTGAATCCACAAATATTTCAGCTGGAATGATGAAATCTCATAATTTACATGTAGTTAGTGTGTTTAAGTATTCAGTTACTTTTTAACACAAAAATATTTGGCTTGTGAATTTGTGAAATGACTGACTTGAATGGATAACACTTGTAGCATATTAAATGTGCATATTCTGTTTATAAAACATTGAACAGAGGTATTTCTGCAACAGTGCTTTTTATTTATCGCTCTTGTTCACAGCGACACTGTGTCCTAATTTCATCTTGTCATGCCTGAACGCACAGAAATCAATATTACTCAATAATCAACGCTGCTTGTCACTCATTTGCAAGTCTAAACAGATAAAAATATTAAAATAATGTAAATATACACTGTGGATCTGAAGTCTGTAATGCTCTTGTGCCTAGTGAGGTTGCATTAATTTGAGTTATTATTTCAGTTTACATTTATTTTAATGTAGTGACTGTTTTCTTTTTAAATCTAATTTAAAATGTAATTCAGTGTTATTACAACAAAGCAGAGTTTTAGTTTAGTATTGTTTGAGTTTAGAAGAACAGCATTTATGAATACATTATAAATGTATTTACTGTCACTTTTGCACAATTTAATGCATCTTTAAATAACAGAAGTAAATTTTAAAAGTGTTTTTGATCTTTTTATCCAATCAGACATACAATTAACAAAACTGTACACATAATATTAAAGCACATCTCAGCCCTCAGCATGTAAAATATTTAAACAATCTTTAAATGTACACAATAAGGTGTGGGGAAGTTTACTTAAAGTCCCATTTAAAAATCTTCATACATTGAAATGTATGCAAATTACATATGATTTCATATATATAAAATATATGTCCTATATGCAACAAATATAAACACCTAACATTATATATCCTAATAAATACTCGAATCGTCTGCACTAATGTGGTCCTTGGTTTTGGTTGCCAAGTACTCAAGTACAAGCATGTCTGTATTGTTTAGTACAGTGTTTGATGACAGAGGTGCTGATCCAAATGCAGTTTATTATAAATAAGGCATGTCAAAACAGGCAGGGTCAACAAACAGGCCAAAGGTCAAGGCAGGCAGCCCAAGTGACAGTCCAAGATCAAACCAGGCAGGGCAACAACAATAAAAACAAGAAAACAGTTGGAATTGTTTGCCAAGCCAAAATAATACTTTGCAAAGGATGTGTGCGAGTGTGTGGCTTAAATAGTCTGGATAATGTGAGGCAGGCGTGCGTGTGTAATCAGCCACATAGTTCTGGGAAATTAAGTCCAGGTGAAAAACAATGGAACAAAGTATAGTGCTCTCCAATGAAGCTTTAAGACTAGAACTCCACTTGTAGATTGTTACATATACAGTTGAAGTCAGAAATATGCCCTCCTGTATATTTTTCCCCCAATTTGTTTAATAAAGAGAAGATTTTTTCAACACATTTCTAAACATAATAGTTTTAATAACTGATTTATTTTATCTTTTCCATGATGACAGTACATAATATTTTACTAGATATTTTTCAAGCTTAAAGTGCAATTTAAAGGCTTAACTAGGTTAATTAGGTTAACTAGGCAATTTAGCTTAATTAGGCAAGTCATTGTATCGAATCAAAAAAATATTGCTTATGGGGGCTAATAATATTGAATAAATTTATTTATATTTTTTAATGAAAAACTGCTTTTATTGTATCCAAAATAAAACAAATAAGACTTTCTCCAGGAGAAAAAATATTATAGGAAATACTGTGAAAAATTCCTTGCTCTTTTTGAATGCTATTTTCATGTAAATAAAAAGACAACATGCATTACAATTTTTTATTTTTTATTTTAAACCTGTGTCATGTAAATACCCATATTGTGAGAACACAGGTCAGACATTATACTAAAAAGTAACGATTGTTTTCTCTGTCTTGCAGGCTCTAGGAGGCTGAAATGGCCACTCCTCGAGGGTGTTTGGGTCCCTCTCTTCAGCTCCTCTTCTTCTTTCATCTGTTACTCAATGTAGTGCCTCGCTGCCGGGGACGTCCATTCTTTGGCCCACCTTCGGTCAACGTGGCTGTGGTTTTCAGTGGCTCGGCCCATCACAGTGAGATCAAGGGCCGCCTGAGTCCAGAAAACTTCCTTGACATGCCGCTGGAAGTGAACCCCATCACCGTGCTGGTGAACGACACAAACCCCCGAGCTTTACTCACACGTCTTTGTCAGACTATGGCAGCGGAGAGCCTTCACGGCGTGGTGTTTGAAGACGACGTGGACTCTGAGGCCGTGGCTCAAATCTTAGACTTTGTTTCCTCTCAGACGTCCATCCCCATCGTAGGCATCAGTGGAGGTTCAGCGGTGGTCATTCCACATAAAGTAAGTGTTTGAATGGATGTCGGTGGGAGATCCTAGGGATAAGTCAGTTGAAAGGAAGAAAGTTTTAGAAAAATTGGGTATTTGCTAAGTCTATTCAAGACCTTTTATTAATTCATTTTTTAAATTATATTTAAAAATAAAATGCATACACGATACATAAGCAGAACACATGTTTGTGCAAATCATTCATAAAGCTTTTGTAAACATAAAATATAAGTAAATATATATTTTTTTGTAAAAAAGCAATACAAGTAGACAAAGTGAGATAAACGAAATAAAACATACAGAGGAAACAGAATTGGAGCTAACAAAATTATACAAACAGACAAACAAGTAAACACATATACACTTATAAGTGCATATGTACAATGTACTGACCTCTATGGAAAAATAATACATAAATAATAAAGATATTAATAAATAACAATAATAAAATAGATAAATAAATTAATCTATTTATTTTTACTTGGTTCCTTTGAATGGAACCAAATATTTTGTAATTGCGAGTAGCGGTTAAATTGTTTTGCGTGAAACAAAAAACTAATTTTTGTGTAATTTATTTGTTAGGGTTTTTTTATTAATTTAGTTTAGATTAGTTTTTTTTCAATAATAAATACACACACACACACACACACACACACACACACACACACACACACACACACACACACACACACACACACACACACACACACACACACACACACACACACACACACACACACACACACACACACACACACACACACACACACACACACACACACACACACACACACACACACACACACATACATAC
>CAIGQW010052810.1:2367443-2391061 GCA_903798125.1 Danio choprae
CACACACACACACACACACACACACACACACACACACATATATAATATTGTAACATTATATCAGTTGTGTTATTATATCAATGTTTATGAATATGTAATAATATTATATATTAATTTATGAATATGTATTAATATTAAATATATAGATTTTAGTCTATCTAAGGTTTATTTGCATTTTATTTTGTATTTAAAATTTATAGTGAGGAAAATTTCTTGGAAATATTCTTGCCATTTCTCTGAATTTTCTTTTTGTAAATAATAATAAGTTACATTATTTTAATTAACAAAAATATAAATGATTTACCTGAAATGTGTTACAGAAAAACCTTCATAAAAAACATGTTTTGTCATGTTAAATTGAACGACAACAATCACACACAACAATCAAAACAAATATAATAATGTAAATACACCAAAATGCTTTTGCTACATTGAAGAAAATTGATAAAACATTTTGTATATGAGTTAACACATGCAGTGCTGCAGGCACAATTTTATTTTTTACAAATTTTACAGTATAAACCTAACTTTGTTTATCATGTGGTTCAAAATATAGCAAGGCTCAATATGTATGTCAGCATACAGTACATCTTAGCCTTTATGAATGTGAGCCTGTTTATCTGAATGATGACAATGCAACAAAATGCTCTGTTTTACTCAAAAGTACAGATACAACTCATAGACAAAGCACATATCCATCACAGCATGAAAGAAAAACAATATTATGTGTATTTCAAATATCAAATCAAGACTTAATCAGGGGTATCTTAAAGTAATTTCAGAGATGCTGTTCTCGCTGTTCTTATTAGACACAGTGAGTCTAAAATAACTGCTGAGAGGTCGACAAAATGTTAGCATGTGCATGTGGTTTGTGTGTTTTTCCAGCAAGCCCCCTGCAATGATACGCTATTACACAGTTGCGTGGAAAAGTGATTTTGTGAGGTGTTGAAATCAATAGGTTTTATGATGTATAACCAGCGCCCAACAGTTGTGCCCCATTTTCCACTGATTACTGAGGTGTGAAAACTTCTGAATAACGTCAAGAAATTATACAAAATTACAGCAGTTAAATGTAAATTTTTTGTAAAGCGGGTGCATTGAAGATGTTTTGTGTGCATGTATTGAACGTCTGGTCTTGTCTGCTATTGGAAAAGCTGGACCCACTTGATTTTAAGTGACCGTAACTACTATGTACTTACATAAAAAAATAAGTACTTATTGTGTTCAAAACATTGTATTGCAAAACATTTGTTGGTGCTACTGACTTGAGATACAGGTAAGGTTAGGGACAGGTCTGGTAGTATGGGTAGTTTTAAGGGTTTAACAGTGTAATTATAACTGTAAATATACAGAAATTAATTGCCGATGTAATTACATGCAAGTAAATAAAAAAAAAAACGTGACACAATAAATGCATTGTAGTAAAATGGTTAAAGGAGGCCTATTATGCAAAAATTACTTATATAAGGTGTCTAAACACAGTTGTGTGGCAACAGGGTGTGAATATAACCATCCTATAATGGTAAAATTTAATTCTATGTTTTATAATCACGCTTGATAAAAACAGTCTGCAGAAACACTGACATTCTCTCTTTGTACATGTCATCAGAGGGGGACCGTCCCATCCATTAATGATGATCCCTCTCTCATTAGCCCTGAGTGAGAAGCAGCCATCCGCCAGTTAAGTCGAGTTGTAAGCTGAGCTGAAGATAATGTCAGTCACTAAGAAGCATTATATATGTTGAGTTTTAGGATGCATAAATGAACACCATAGTCTCCATAGACTGCCTTCTGATGCACTTCTTTTGACATTATTATTTTTTTCCACAGAGATAACATTAGTCCTGTTTTGAATCTGCAGTTTTTAGCTCTGCCCTCTTTTGAAAAGAGGCACAATCGCATTTGAATTTAAAGCTGCAGTCTCCAAAATGGCACAATTAGGATCAAAACCCAAAAGGGGTCATTTCAAAGAGTTATACAAAAATGTGTGGGGTATTTTGAACTAAAACTTCACATACACACTCTAGGGACCTCAGATAGTTAGATAGTTGCATAAATGTTGCTAAAAGGGGCATAATAGGTCCCCTTTAATTTGAATAAGTAAGCAAATAGTTAAGACCACTTAATATAAAATGGGTCACAAATTCTCCAGAAAACAGTTTGAACAGTCACAAAAATGTCTTGGTTTTTACTTTTGAGAAACCTTCATCATACCATCTGTGCAGAAGAAAACAGTCATAGCTTTGTAACAACATATGGGTGAGTAAATGATGCAGAATATTCAGTTCATATTCATATTTAGTTTTGGCTGAACTAATTTAATTTGAACAAGAATTACTAAGGCGCATGCAGTTGTGTGAATTTTTTAATATTACTGCACAATGAGTGGAGCATCTGATATATCTGAAATCCACGAATAAAAAAAATGCTTTTAATACAGTAAAACAGTCATTAAACGTGGAGACTGGCAAAAGATGTATATCTTTAAATGAGAAACACAATAGCCCTTGATTTAATGGAGCAGATGAGTATCTTCAATACTAGCTAGTGAGTGGAAGACTTCTTCCTACCCAGCTGTCATTTTTAAATGCCTTTCAGATGTGCACAGTGTGCGGAAAAAAAGCTCGATAAGATGTGTAAAGTGGAACAGAAAGCCAAAAATATGCAGTTGTCAGATAATTGTACAAGAACTTGGATTAAACTGAAGCATTCCAGCAGGGAATCATTTTTCAGGAGTTTTTTTTTTTTTAAACCAAGCAGCGTGAAATATAAAGATGCTGAATAATTTGAACAGCCCAGTGACCATGGACTTATTTTTATTAAAGAGCACTGAAGGAAAACCTAAAGAGAATCTCATCATATTTATCATTTGCAGTTCTCTTTTATGTTATAACATTTTAATATTTTGGACATTACACTACAATATTTCTATAAAACTAACTTATTCTGACATTATTACCGGTTCACCTGCTCGTTGATGTAAATATATCTAACAAGGCAGCAATTCAATGCATTTAAGCATGTGGACATGATCAAGATGATCTGTTGAAGATCAAACTGAGCTTCAGAATGGGGAAGAAATATAATTTGGTTGTGGAATCTACAGAAATTTTCATATACAATTATTTCTAGGCTTTACCAAGAATTATATCCAGCGATGTCCAGCAGTTGAGTGAGCAAAAAAATCTTTTTGATGCCAGAGGTCAAAGGAGAATGACTAGAGTGGTTTGAGTTGAAAGAAAGGCAACAAAGGCTCAAATAACCACTTGATTAAACCAAGATCTGCAGAAGAGCATCTCCAGATGCACAGATGATCTATCAAAAATTGAACCAAAATCTCAGAGGAATGTTTGCAGCACCTTGTTAGATATGTGCAATGAATTAAGGCCATTCTAAAATCAAAAGAGAGTCTAATCTTGTACAATGTACCTATACAATGTACCTATAAAGGTGAGTGCATAAAATATCAGTAAAATTTGAAAAAATTGCCACCTAAAGCTATGAGCCATATTTCATGGGACTCTAAACAACCACACTTCCAGATTGTGGATTATGCGTTTAATCTCCTTTGAAATATGCATGCATATCATATCATACAAATATGATGAGATTATGTGATTCCTGTTGTATAGGCATGTGGTGGGCGGAGTCTGGGACATGCGACAGCCTGTTCTGCTTTGTTCGAATCTGTTCATGAAGACAAACCAATGTATACTACTCATGTAAATCCCATGCAATTGAATAAGCTGTTCCTGATTATTTGGTCTAGCTTGAGGGATTGAACTGGAGGTTGCAAACATCTGGTATGGGATTTTTTCATGAAATCCCAGAAGCATGGGACATTGTGTCAATGGCCAAGCAATAAATAAATAATTTCCCAATAAATAAAGTGAGCTTAAAATATCACTTTTGCACTTGATTGCATGATATGGTGAAGCTTACCTTTTTGGTAAGTGATTGCCAGTTTTAGACATTGGGTAAACCCTGTCTGAAAAATAACTTATTTATTTAGAAATTTTTGCATTTTTTTCCCCATGAAAATAATATAAAATAATAGAAACAATATTTAGATTACTTTATACCTTTATAGTAACCATGCAACCAACATTCACAATTCTAATATATTAGAACTGATTATATTACACATTATATTATTTATACTTGATTCATTATAGCTAATTGGAGAACCATCAAAAGGTGAAGTGAAGTGTTAGCAGATATTAAGTATTCTGTCTTTTAATACTCTGATAACTGCTTGTTTAGATGTAAATGCAAATTTAGTTATGGTCAAAAGAATGTCTGAAGGAGACCATTATAAAAAGCACGCCTGCGAGAGTCATGTAAAGTGTGATGAAATAAGAGGAAATGGTGAAGAGAGATGTATTTTATGTGGAATATGCAATGTTGGTGATGTTTCTATACTGGCGTGAGGCCATGGACAACCTGTTACACACATGAGATTGACCAATAGCAAACCACATCCATCAAATTATCTCATCAATAACCAGTGGACAAGTTTAAGTTCCTCTTTACATTTCTTCTCTTTCAAGAGGACGTTTCATTTCATTTTTCCATTTCATGCCATCTTTTAAGGTCATAGTTGGCTAAGTATGTGTGTCACCCATAAAAACTCATGAGACTAAGTTCATGCCCAAAGTGAACATGTAATACCTATTACCATAGTCCTTAAGGAATCATGCCATTTTACTGCTTGACTGCAAGTTTTTTCAAACATAAAATTCCTTTTGACTGCGACAGCTTGACTTTGAAATGGTCTTGCTTAGGCTCACGAGTGCTAATCGCTGGAGAGCTGAGTCTGGGTGATTGTATAACATACTGACAGACTCTAAAATCACAACTTAAAAAAACCCTGTTTACACCTGTATTTAGTGTTATCCACTCGTGATCATGGACAAAAATGCATCTTAGGCCTACCAGGTGTAAACAGGCCTAAAACATTTTGAGCCTAGTGTAAAACGTTCCAGACGTATAGTTCAGTAGTCGAACAGACTGCTTTCATAATGTAAATCCGCACATGCTTAGAAACATAAAAAAAAAACACAAATGACAAAAAGCCAGCTGATGTAACACATGATCGTTATGGGGCATGTTTTGAGATAGCACACCAAAACAAACGATTAACACTGTCCCTCTTCCTGGTGCAGTGTCAAGAACCATTTTAAACCAATTGCAGATGATATAATGAAGACCCATATAGAGGGCATTAGAGTAGTCCAATCTGGAGCAAATCCATATGTAACAGTGGGGGAAATAAGTAATGAACACATCATGTTTTTTTCCTGGGAATAATATTTCTAAAGGAGCTGTTGACATGGAATTGAACCCGATTTTGGTAAAAACCCAAACAATACAAACATAAAAACAAAACAGAACAAAAAGTCTGAAAAATGAATTATGTGTAATAACAATGAAATGACACAAGGAGAAAGTACTGAACAGCTGAAACATATTTAATACTTTATATAAAAAGCTTTATTGGTGATGGCAGCTTAAAGATGCCTCTCATATGGAGAATGATGTCACATGAATTGCTCAGGTGTGCTGTTTTCACAGACTTTAACAGAGTGTAAATATCTTGATGGTTCTGTGTGTCTCGTCTATTAAATCTGACCTTTATTTTGTATTTTTTATTGGATTCAAGTCAGGTGATTGGCTGGGCCATTCTACAGCTTTTCTTTCTCTGAAACCATGCTGAAATGTCCACCTTGGTTTTCATCTTCATTATCCTGTTAATATAGATGTTGGACTGAAGCAGCTAATATTAATTTACCATGACGAAGGGCAGAGGGTTGTTGAAGTACTACTGAGAGATTTCAGCTGCTGTCTGGGCTTTCACTGCTCTTCTACACCTCCCTTTCTTCATGTGTTCAATACTTTTTCCCTGAGTCATTTCTTGTTATTACACATAACTTCATTTGTAAACTAATTAGTTTAGTTTTCTTTGCATATATGGATTTTTTTGTTTGTTACCAACATCCGGTAAAACTTTCAAGTCAACAGCCCATTTAGAAATATGTTTTCTGGAAAAATGGTGACGTGTCCTGTGACGTCGTGTACTTTTTTCCCCCATTGTATCTGTTATTTTTAAAATTCAGATCAAAGTAAAAAAATACTCCCAGTTTTTTTTTTACTGGGTAAGGACTATGGGGATTTACTATGTAAGTATGTAACTTTATTACACTGAAAGAAATGACTTTTTGGTGTAGTCAAATTTAATAAATTTTCTCTCAGAATTTTTAAATTGTAATTTTAAGTGTCAAGGATAACTAGAATTTTCTGAGTAAATATTTAATTTTTACACAATTACTTCATGTAATAAATGAAATGAGTGGAAATAGTTAAATATTAACATTAATTTACTTGTAATATTTCAATATTTTCTAATCGTCGTAAACCTAGTAATATTAAGTAAATTTTAATAATGGATATGTCGCAATGGATATGTAGTTCCCAGCATGCTTTGCATGGGATTGAATTAAGAGGGGAATATTTTGGAAATAAAAGCATAATTATATAATTATATTAATATAATCTTAGATGTTTAAATTTGAGAGAAAGACTTGTTAGAGTTTAATCTTTATTAGTTTGAAGATTATGAAGAGTTTTGAGTATGTTTTTTTGTTTGTTTTAAGGTTACCACCTTCCAGAGGAGTAGCACTCATGTGTTGGGTCTTGGCATTTTTATTATCAGCATTAATGTTTGAGGCTTCACTCAGAGAGCCATGCAAACACAAGCTCTGAGATCAGTAAGCGTTTTAAAAGTAAATTTGCTCTTGGGTTCAATTTACTTAAAATAAAGTATTATAACACATTTCAAGTGGAAATGCCTGTCTTAATTAAGCCAAGTTACACCAAATGTACTAATTAGATTATTAGACTAACTAATAAGATTATTTAAATTGATAAAAGCAATGTTCCTTCTGCTAAAACAAGAACTTGACATTACTTGTTTCATTTAAATAAAAATAACTCAAAACTCAAAAATAAAGATAATCAATTAACTTTTACTTCATTCATTTAGGATTGTTAGGTTAAACAATCAGTAAATTTTAAATATTATTGACAAGTTAGTTGTACCTGATTTAAGATAGTAAAATTTACTTGAAATTTGTATGTGCAAATTGTGCAAAAAAAGTTTTTTTTTCAGTGTATGTAAGGTTGAGGGTGAATAAGTAATTTCACCTAGGGTGCCAAAAAGTCTAGAAAACGACCTTATATGCATCTCAATACGTCATGCCATCTTTAAGGTCATAGTTTGCTGGTGGTGTGTGGCACTTAAAACTTATGGGACTACATTCATGCCCAAACTGTACATGTAATACCTATTACCATAGTCCTTAAGGAATGCTGCTTGACCTCAAATTACTTTCAGACATAAAATACGTTTTGACTGCAATACCTTGACTTCAAAATGGTCTTGCCTAGGCTCACGAGTGCTAAACGCTGGAGAGCCGAGGCTGGGTGATTGTATAACTTAAAGAAAGAAAACTGGCAAAGAAGGAGGACTGGTAAGTCCCAGAGCACCTGACATTGGCAAGCCCCCTCTCTCTCCAAGAGGTAGCCTACTTTAACCACAGAAGTTATTTGAAGGACGCCGGATCAGTCTGTCAGGAAAAAGGGAGAGCTCTAGTCAGAGAGGTGCTTTGGGAAAATGTCTCTGGGCTCCTGACACTCCCAGACCTCCACACCCATTTTTCTCACTTTGGAACTTAATTGGACACCACCTCCTCCTGTACCTTTGAGTCATCTCATGCTGTGTGCTGGAAGTAAATGCACTTGGCAGTGTAGGGCATTAGGACGCTTGCTTGTTTGAAGCCAACTAAGTGCAAGTGGAATTAAAACAGCATTTAGTTTTTTTTTATAAGCACACTTGTGGCCTGATTTTGGCAGCAAGTGGGATGATTTGCACATTTTTTCTATGCAAATGTAATCATGCATATTTTTTTTTCAGAGATGATATCGAACAGCTGTGTGGATAAACAAGTATTAGGTGTCAACTGTAAATCTATTCGATAGGATTACAGAAAGAGGAATAATGGTTGAAAGTCAGGCAATAAATCAAGTCTGCTACGCGTGGCTGTGGTACAGATAGGATCAATAGTGTAGTGAATTGTCTTTGCGTTGTAAATCCAATCCTCGTATCTCATACTTTGGAACATGTTCAAGGTTAATGTTACTCAGTAATACATGTTATTTCAATGGTGTGAAAAAGTGTTATGTTCCATGATGGGATTTCTGTGGATATTGTGCATTCAGCACATTGTAATATGGAAATGGTGAAACATTATAGTGCTGATTTATTGTGAATTATAGTGAAATGCTGAAAAATTATACTATGTGAATTATGGATCTCATCAAAAGTGCCTCATTGGCTATTTAAAAAATACATATGTTAATGATCACATGTTTAATTATTTTTAATATATTTGTTTAACCAAGTCTACAAATTCTTTTACTGTACAATTCAAAGTAATAATAAAATTATCTACATTTCTTTCAGAATCATTGTAATTTCTATATGCATCATGCTTATCTCTTAATTAAATAGTCACTTTAAAATTTGTATTAAAATAGATAACTGCAATAAAGTATTTTGATATAATATTACATTTATAAATCAATTCATATCAATCAACAATTTATAAATCGCTCCTTTTTTTCTGGCTCAAAACTTGAAATTGTGAATCACTTCTTTTTTAACTGACTGAATCAGATTGAAAATCGACTTTTAAAATCCTCTTTATATTTTGAAATGTATAGTTCATTTTAGTAAATCAGTTTAAATAAATCAAACTTATGAGGTATGCATATGCTGCTTTTACTTTAGCTCGCTCTTCTGTCAAGCAGTATAATGTGAGGAGAAAAACACTTCAGTAACTTGTTATTGATAAGGATTGAAAACAGCTGAGATGATAACACCATTTGTAGTGTTGCTACTTTTAGTTACTCCACATCATTTAAATGACTTTTAAATTGCTTTCAATCACAGCATGACTTTATAGTTTCACATCTGAAGCTAATTATCATTAGCTTGTTGATTGTAAATGAGCACGCATGTCTTCGTGTTTAGTTATTTTGTTTATTCCTTTCAATTATTGGATATATTTTATAAAATGCATTGCTGTCCTTATATACCAACATAATATATTAAATACCTTGGTTATTACTTTCTTATTTTTTCCATAGGGAAGTTTATTTTTAAGTTTATTAAGTTTATTAAACCTTTAAAACTTGCTGTGAGCTCAGATGCTGTTAACTTTTTTGATTGTATGTACTTTTTCTTGAACTACCATGATGCTGTACAGGAGTTTCCAGCAATAGAAAAAAGTGTCAACGAGCAAAATGCACCAAAAGTAATCTTTAGCTCCGCCCACTCCCATTAAACATCCCAAATTACATCTCTAAAGAGGGGCGTCTGAAAAAGGGGACAGAGTGCATAGGGCCCTGACAATTTACGGGCCCTGTGGTGGCAACATCCACCATCCCCCCCGCCCCCTGAATCAACACAATTCTTAAGTTTTTTTTGTTTGACAACATAATTGTTTTATGTTCAATCCACTTAAATTTGTAAAAACTATTAAATTAACTTAATTGATTTGTGTTGGGACAACATGGAGCAATTGTGTGGAACCAAGGATTTTTTTACAGTGTAGCTGGTTGGTTTGGTATATGGCCTACAATGTAATTTTTTTAATTCCTATGGAAAAAATGAATGGAAAAGTCCACCAGAACCAGAAGTTGCTGAGACTTTTATTTCAGTATGTTGATGTACTTCCTACCAAAAAAGTATATTGAGTAGGGGGCGGGGCTTTATTTTTGTGCATCATTCCCTCATAGCAAACTACGGGTGTGAGGGGCGTGGTTAAGAATATTGCCGTCAATCTGATGTCAACAGAGAACTATTATTTTGCACAGATTAATTGTTCACTTAAAGAATAACAACGTGCGTTAGCAAAATAATCATTGTAAATTTCGATTTCACACAGACTATAAATATCCTCAATCTGGTTTCTACAGGCTGACGGTTCCACCTTTCTCCAAATGGGAGCTTCTATAGATCAGCAGATAAATGCGATGTTCAAAGTGATGGAGGAGTACAACTGGGGCAACTTTGTGGTAATCACCAGCTTGTACCCCGGCTACGAGACCTTCGTGGACTACATTCGCTCCTTCACGGACACAAGCTACTTCCTGTGGGAGCTGCAGGATGTGCTGAGTTTTGAAATGTCAGTGGGCACAAATGACATCCGCACACGCAGACTTCTACAACAAGTGGACTCACAGGTGTATCTAGTGTACTGTTCCCACGAAGAAGCACAGTATTTGTTTAGAATGGCCTCTGACGTGGGGCTTTTGGGGCCTGGATACATCTGGGTCATCCCTAGTCTGGCTGTGGGCAACCCTGAAGCGCCCCCTCCAGCCAGCTTCCCAGTAGGCGTCATCAGTATTATCACAGATCGCTGGAGGAAAACACTCCGCCAGAGGGTTCGCGAAGGAGTGGCAGTCATAGTGAAAGGGGTGCACAGTTTTCACAAGCATAGAGGATTCATTCCAGAGGGTCACAGTGACTGCAGTAGTCCTGTCAAATCGTATTCCAACAATTCTCTCTTCAGGTAAGGCTTTTTGCTGACTGCTGTGTTAAAGGGATCTCGATGACCCAAAAATCAACATTTGGTGTTCATTTATTCACCACAGGGCATTTAAGATGGTGATCTTTATTTCTGCTATAAAACATTAACGGTTAATTAATGGAATCACGGTTAATCGCATCCAGAATAAAAGCTTGTTTTGACATAATATATGTGTATTGTGTATATTTATTTTGTATATATAAATACACACATGCATGCATATATTTGAGGAAATGTTTTAATTATATTTGGATATAAAATATATGTATATGATGAAAATTATATATAAATTTAAATATCTACATAACAAATAGTTTCGTATAGTTTTATGTAAGTGTGTATTACATATACATAAAGAAATATACATAATACAAACACATGTATTATGTTAAAATAAACTTTTATTTTGGATGCGATTAATGGCGATTAATCTTTGCCCAGCGCTTTGTTTTTTTAGCTGAAACAAACTAATTGTTTTGCAATTTTGATTTGTCTATTTGTTTTGTTTTTTGTTTTTTATTCTTAAAAGATTTTTGCTTTGGGGGAAAAATATTTACACTTTAACATACTTAACATACTAAAAGAAATAATACAAGCAAAATATACATTAAAATAATATACTTAAGTGTGAACTGAATCTACTGTATTCGGACGCTTACATTTTGATAAAAACTAGCAGAAAATGTACGGTAGTTTTCATTTTCATATTAATTTTAATATTAACTTGAAAGTGTTTTTTTACCCATTTAAGTACATATTTATGTAACTATATTTGTCTGTTGTCTGTAAAATGCTTAGAAATGACTGCTAAGCAGTAAAAGCACTGACAAGGATTGATGGTAAACATTACTGTAATTACTGTAATGTATTTTTATTTAATAAATCTTGTATAATGTAAGTTATTGTATTAAGGAGTAATTATTGTAGTAATTATATCCGGTTTATTACAGTTAACTACAGTGATTTTTTTTTATTTAGGCTAGTACTATAAATAAAAAAACAAAAAATATTTAGTTTAAATAAAAACATAACTAAAACTAAATGTAATACTAAACAAAAATGAATAAAAAAAAGACAAATTCTAATAAAAATTATAAAAACCAAATTACCAATTACTAAAACAACAAATTCTAAATGAAATTTAAATCTATATATAACATCTAAAGGAAACTTCTAAAAAACTTAATGGATTAAACTTAAAATAACTGCATTTAACATAATATTGAATACATTTAGTTCAAATGATAAAGTACCTTACATGAGTTTTTGTATGTCTGTCCAAATTAATAACAAAATTGAATTAAAACATAATAATTCCAAATGTACTATGAAGTCAATTTTACATTGTTACAAATGTGTTAAAAACATAAATCTGTACTAAGTGCGCTTTTATTTAGTTAATAGTTAATTAGCTCATTATTGTAACTTATTGATCTGCATTAACATCATGTCCTAAAAAAAATAAAATAATAAATCATAGAACTCCCTCTGGAATATCTCGAGTACTCTGGCTGCCAGTTGTTTTATAAAGCTGTCGTATATTTAGTCCTCCCTTGGCCTGCAGTGCCCTATTTTTTATATATTTATTTTATTTTTTTGTCAAGCATGTTGATCACATAAATTTCAACACCAAAGCGTGGGCGGCAAATTTACAAATCCCCAAAATCCTGCCGTTTTTAATTCTCAAATCTTAGTTGGCCACAGGAGATTTCATCGTAAACAGATTCCCAGACAAAACATTGCATTCTTGCGCTTTTTCTTGCTCGTAATGAGACTGGGAGATTCTCCAGATTTCCTTGTTAAATCTGCCGTTCACCTGGGAGTCGCCGTCCTCATTAAATAGTGCTCCAATTGCCTCTGTGAGCTTTCTGTGATCAAGCGTTTCAGAGACACATGAGTGACTGGGTCCTCCATCCGGAATGTTCCCCGGCTTCTGTGCTGTTCAGGTGTCTGCCCATTTCTCTGCCATTAAAAGGAGCGTCTGTCAGAAGACAGTTTAGAAATCTTTAAAGATCCGGCTTTGAGGCAGGGCATGGGCCTTCTTTTCAAACGTGTCACTAGTTGGGCAGTATCAAAGGATTCATCAGGTGGCAAGAAGGCATATTGTCTTGCAAAAACATTATTTCGGTAATCAGTAGGATGGATTGAGGAGTAAATGAAAATGACAGATTTACTTACCCTATTACATGAATTTTAATTAATACAACAGAGGAAATAAAACTAAACCATTTTAAAATTATATATTAACAAATATCTAAAATGAGCAAACAATGGACTTCAAATACTTTAAATATAAATACATATACATTTTTGTTACGTGTGGGGATCAAAGCGAGAAACAGCAGAGACAAGGATCCAAGTGCAGGTAAAATAAGATTATATTTAAGGCAAACAGGCACAAACAAAAGTGGCTGGTACAAAAAGGGCAATCCAAAAAGCGTAGTCAAAAAACTGGCATAAGGTCAAAATAGGCAGCAAACAGGATCAAACAATAAACAAGTCTTAGGTCAAAAACAAACAGGCAAAACACAGAATTGCAAACGTACATCAAAGACTCCAGTCTAAACTGGTGTATGTGTGGTGTATAAATCTGAGTGATCAGTAATCACAAGTCTCAGCTGTGTGTGTTTCATCAGCCATGATCAGCAACTGGTGTGTGTGTGACATGGCCTGATAGGATTTGTAGTTCCTAAACAAGACAAATGTAGTTCACCAGCGATCTGTCAGGAGTGGATCGCTGGTGATCGTGACACATTGTATACTAATACTATGCCAGTAAACTAATTTATACAAATAAAAAAAATTATATACATTGTGCACATTTAGTAAGCCAGTTAGTTGAAGTTGTGAACAAATTATGATTGAATTGTTCATAGATAAGACTGATTTGTTCATGAATTTCAACTAACTGACTCAGTGGTCAAATCTCTATAATAAATGAAAGATTACTGATGAATAATATTACATTTGTAGTATGAAATAGTGGCTTTAGATTTTTTACATTTTGAATAGCATACCTTTATTGATTTTTGTAAATGTTTTGTGTCATTTTGGATCATTACAGACATAATGAATCTTAAACGTTGTTAAAACTTATTTTACAGTTTCCCTGTAACACAATAAATGTGTAGAAATGAAAGTGAATAGAAGTGTGACCATACTCCAATACTGACAGTTCTATACATTGAATGGACACCATAAAATAAAGAGTTTTTCAACAGACATGCATTCATCAGATTTAAATCAAAGTGAGCCTGGAAAAAAGTGTAAAACACAGTTTAATTCATAGTTAGTGCATATTCATCCAGTATAATACATTCTCTAACATCACTGAGATTTAAAAGGTTAGTTCACCCCAAAAAAAGTCAGTTGTTTTAATTACTCAACCTAATGTCAGTCTATCCCCTGAGACCTTCCTTCCTCTTCGGAACACAAATTAAGATATTTTAGATGAAATCTGAGAGTTCTCTCACCCTCCACAGACAGCAACGGTCCAAAGACGTTCATAATCCAGAAAAAGAAACAACAATATTGTCAAAACATTCCATGTGTTTTCAGTGGTTCAACTATAATCTTACGAAGCTCCAAGAACATTTTTGTGCAACAAAAAGGCTGTAAAAACAACTTTGGTCACCTATGTTTCCTCATCAGTGTTTCAGGGTGTGTGTTTACTATGGGCAATGCAATGCTTGTGTGTTGTATTGCTTACTCTAATGACAAATACATTGTATTGTCTATAGTAATCAAACACCCTGACCTGATGCAGGAGAGAAGATATAGTTGAACAAAGTCACATTTACAGTTTCTTTGGCACACAAAATTGTTCTTGGTGCATCATATGATTACAGTTGAACCACTGAAGTTACATGGAATGTTTTGACAATGTTTTTGGTTTCTTTTCTGGACCATTGCTGTCTATGGAGGATGAGACAGCTCTCAGATTTAATCTAGAATATCTTGAAATGTGAGAGTAAGTAACATGAGATAACATTAATTAATAGAAAAATTTTAGTCACTGGGAGAAGTGATCTTTTATTAGTTCATTATTGTTAGCAATTGAGCAATGAATCTAGTAGATAAGGTGGATATAGAGTGGTGTATTTGAACTCCTGTGAAGTTTTGTATTTTTGTCTGTTAGTTGTTAGTCATGGCATGACTTTATTCAGTATGAATTATCAATGATGTGATAATGCACTTTGCATCAGCAAAATCGAATGACTAAGTTAAAGCCTGCCTCATGTTCTGCTCCACCCGCTGCTGCTCCAATAAGTGAACAATTCGTTTAACAAAAATGTTCAGGTCTATGAGACAAAGAGGATTAAATAGAGAGAGAATGAATACTGTAAATGTATTAGTGTCTGCATGTTCTGATTTATATTCATTCGACTCAGTGGAAGAAAAAAAAATGATAGGCTTGTATTTGAAAAGTCCTCCTTTCTTTGCTGACTTCTGTCTCATTTTAGAGATGGATCAAATCCAGGCAATTGTGCAAATGCTTAACATTTAAATCAACTTCAACTTTTCGGTTTACTTGTTTAAAGCTGCTAAATTTGTTCTACAGGCATATGCTGAATGTGTCATGGGAGCATAAGGATCTGTCCTTCAACTCCGATGGCTATCTCACTAATCCTTCCATGGTGATCATTGCTCTGGATCGAGAGAGCCACTGGGACAAGGTACATTTTATTAGTAGAAGTAACAATAGCAACAGTAATAATGTTTAAAGATTGATTTCCCAGTGTTGTATCTATTCCTTATGGAAGTGGTTTGGAAGTCATATATGTCTATTTATGGAACATCTATTATATTGTAGTGACACTACAGATATTATAATGACTCAATTTCAAGTAATTGCACCGTGGCACTGATTGGTAGAGAATAACACTAGTGTGCCAAGAATAAGGAATTGAATGCATCGAAATACGCACATTTTTATGGCCTATTTGCAACATAATAATAATAATAAGGTAAAAATCTTGAACAACAAGACAACATTTTGGAATTAAAACCCCAAACTTTGAATGGTTGTGCTACACTTTACTGTAAGGTTTCATTAGTACTAGTAGTATTACTACCATGAAGTAGGTATGTGCTTGTACAACATTTATCAATCATAGTTTAACATTTACTAATGCCTTATTAAAATCCAAATTCGTGTTTGTTAACATTAGTAAATGCACCATGAGTTAATGATCTAATGATGAACAACTGTATTTTTCTTAACTAATGTTAACTAACGTGAACAAATACTGTAATAAATTCATTGTTCATGTTTGTAAATTCATCAACTAACACAATCTCATTGTAAAGCGTTACCCACAATTCCAATTGCACCAGTGCAAAGTCTCTTTTGATTCTAAAAACCTACTGTCAGGATTTACAAACAAAAATGTCGGTCAAAAGGCATGAACAGTTATTTTTATGGCTGACTTAATTGCATATAGGTCAAAGACGAAAAATGGTTTATACACCAAAATCTAGTCAAGCATATGTAGAACAAGAATCATTTATGCACTGTGCAGTCCTCAAATGCTAATTGTATATATTTTTATCTTTATACTTTGCCACTATCCTATATCCCACTAATTACATAAAACAGTGAAACCTTTTTTTAAGGAAGTGAAAAAATATATTTGTTAAAATTTTAAATTTGGTATGATCACATATTGTTTTATATATTTCATATCATATATATTTCATATCAGCATATAAATATAGACATAAACATATCTGTTACAAAGTTTTGTTACACTGAATGATGTTTTCCCAAAAAGGGAGATAATATTGGTATTGTTAGCATTTCTCTGTGTAATTAAATTAGTTTTATTAATATTGCTGTGTAACAGCAGTAGAAGCAGATGCTGAAAAATAATGAGCACAAATAAGCAAAAATAACCAGCTCAGGCTACTGGGTCTGCATTTCATTTTTGGCAGTGTCTTGCAACTATCTCTGTTTGTAGGCATCTAAAATAAATTAAATAGTATTGAAATATTAATATTTATTAAGTTTAACGGATAAACATTTCACATTTATCTGAAATAGGATGCTAAAATAAGGTGCTCAAATTGTTATTTATGCAGTGATGATACTGCAATTCACTGTAACATATGACATTATGATGTAACAGAGGATTTGTATTACACAAACAGACAGAAATAATATCTTACAACTGACAAAACTTCTAAATCAACTTAAAGTGTAATAGTCACCAATGTTATAGTCACCAAATATATATTTAAAATCATGTTGGATAAAAGCGTCTGCTAAATGAATACATGTTAATCCAAAGGGCTTGACCATTAAAGTTATTCACAATCACAATATTTGCACATTTTTGCACATCCCTGAATGAAATGTAGTTTTATAACCTTGAAAAGGTGAAATTCTCAAATATTTCAGTACAATAAACTTTTCTTTAGATCCACAGAGCCTTCTGGGGTTCCTTTTTATGGTCACAGACAACCCATTGACTTTTGTTTTTTGATTTGGTATTAAAATGACCTCTTGGCCATTTTACAGTGGCTGACCTCTAACAAAATGTATATATGGAACAAAAGTCCCGTTTATTTCAGTTGCTTTTAAAAAGTTTTTTTTTTTACATACAGTTATGTAGAACTAGCGCAAGAATTTATTTGTTTTCACTAGTGTGAATTAAATTTGGTGTAAAAAACAATCATGGGGCATCTTGTTTATGATATGCATATGGAGACTTCTTCAGATGCAACATAGGCAGATTTATAGGAGAACAGAATTAAAACAAAAGAACAATGTAGTATAATTAAGGGTTGCAATAGTCAATTTACTGGTATTTTGTGTCATTATATTAATATCCTGAGCAAAATGGGTACTTTTGTAGATGATTAAAAGAGCTGCTATGTTCTATGTTCATTAATTTGCTATGTGCTATGTGTTCATTAATTTGCACATTTTCAGTACATCATCTGCACAACCTTTCACTCCAATCAACACCTTTAAAGAATTGTGCTCTAATGTACAGTAAATTTTCCCTACACTGAAAAATTATGTAACATTTACTTTAAAAAAGCAGCTGGGGTCATATTTAAAAAATATATGGTAGAAACCATCAGATAAATTTCTACATTTTATGTTAAACTACTATAATTCAATAATTAATAGTTTTTAAAGTACTAACATCTAAACATCGTAGCATTGTTACAGACAAAAACACAGCCATAAGAATGTGAGGATGAGAAAGTCACATGACGAAGCAATGCTCCTCATAAACAGCTCATCCACAAGCAGAGAAACATACTAATATAGAAAGAGTTCAGTGTCATTAACACAGCTACTAACCACTATCATGGTAACTTGCAGAAACTGCAATAAATATTAATTACTAAAAAAAAGAAAATTTTTGGTTATTCACCTTATATAATTTATATAAAAATGTATAAACTTACTTTGAACCAGGATATAGATTTTTACTTTAGATTTTTTTAGTTTTTACCATTAAAATCACATCCATGTTTTACAGTGTGTTAGTAAATCTGGCCCTTAAAATACAAACATATCAATAAACGAGTTTTACATGTCATTCTATTAATCTAATTTTATACATTAAGCATTTAACTATAAAGCTTTTTTTTAGCTTCTGTTGATCCTAAGTTTTCACATTAAGATTAAAGAATCATAAAAGCCAGCTTCAGAAGCTCCTCCAGCACCGGTTCATGATGCAATTACACTTGGCTCTCTGAAACAGCCCTTTCTTTCTCACATGGCCAGCCCTCCAGCACTTTGGCCTCTGTGATAGCGACATGTGTAGGCCGCCTGGCAATGTGTGAACACCACCTGACTACAAAAAGAGATTAGAGGAATAAATAGAGATCCAACTGACATCCAAATTTACATCCTGTCATCATGACGTCCTCTAGGTGGATTAGAGGATATGGATATTAGAAGATGTGTGTTGTCATCTGAGACTAGTGGGGGGGGGGGGGGGGGGGGGGGGGGGTTCACTTAGATTCTCAGTCTTGTTAATGGCAAATAGTTTGAAAGAACCTTTATAACCTCTCTTTGATAACAGGAGTCACTACACTGGGTTTTTGCACCACTTTTTTTGTCTGGTATTTCTGCAGTCAGGCTTAACCAGCTGCTAAATGTGCTGCAATTTAAATTAAATATTTAAATGAGATAACTGTCATTCTTTTCCGCTCAAACAAGCCCTTTTTCTGTGCAAATTAGGCTCATTATACATTGTGCCTTATTCACAAAAAACCATTGCTTTTGGCACAGCAGAATTAACTTTGCGCCGTTAACGGCTGTACGTGGGAATTTAATTTAAAAAAGACGTTTTAGTACATGTCCTATTGATCATGACAGCAGTAATTCATCAAACGATGGAGAAAATGATTATAGCTGGGCATATATCCAGCCACGCAGTGTCAACAAGACGTCTAAATCACGGTGGTGAAGCTATACTACACTGTTAAACCATCCCATCTAAATCAAGCCTCCTCTGCTTAGTGCCACATGCAAATAGCATTCAGCACTGATGATTTTGCAGGTGTGTTTGCTAATTTGCATAATGCCTATAAATAAAGCATTAAAACAATGCAGACGGTGTGTTTAAATAAACCGTGCAATTAATGGGAGTAATGTGTACTTTTGTTAACAAGTAGATTAAATTGGGGGTATTTTTGGGAAGGTGTTATTTTTGGGAAGTTTTGATAGATTTCTTTTTAATTCAGTCTTCTGATTTAACTCCCAGCCTCTGGCCTTCATGGCTCACCTGACCCCCCTCTGTGTGACATAACAGTTTATCTATATCTGGTCAACTTGCTCTGTAGCCCCTATCCAGCTCCCATTGACACTCTCTGCACCGCTTCACTTTCCCATGCTGTGCACACCCTGCTCATGTTGTGTGCTGAAGTCATTAGCGGGATGAATCATTGCTTCCCTGTTTTTTAAAGTACAGACGTACTGACAGCACAGAGACACAGAGATGGTGTATTCAAAACAGACAAAGCCCTAATGACGCAGATCAGTCTGGGCACAACTAAAATGTAAAATGTCTTTGTGCATCTGTGCAATTAGGGGGTGGTATCGAAGGAAATGTTAGGAGATTGGTTTTCCTTTAGGACCCAGATGTTTTGCGGTATGAAACATATTTACTGTGCAAAAATCAACAAAGCCAGAGCCAATGGCATCATGGCGAAAAATCAGATAATTTTTTTATTTCCGTACATGTGTACTGTAGTTTCTTAATTCATGATAAATAATTTTAACTATGTGTAGTTTTATGGTTGGTTGTGATTTGTTTATGCATTTAACATTGTTCTAATGGTGGTTTCAGACCCTAGGGTGCTTTCATAATTTATTTAGTTTGGTTGAATAGCACTAATGGCCTCACGGTGGCGCAGTGGATAGCACGTTCGCCTCACAGCAAGAAGGTCGCTGGTTCGAGCCTCGGCTGGGTCAGTTGGGGTTTCTGTGTGGAGTTTGCATGTTCTCCCCGTGTTGGCGTGGGTTTCCTCCGGGTGCTCCGGTTTCCCCCACAAGTCCAAAGACATGCGGTACAGGTGAATTGGGTAAGCTAAATTGTCCGTAGTGTATGAGTGTGAATGGGTGTGTATGGATGTTTCCCAGAGATGGGTTGCAGCTGGAAGGGCATCCGCTGCGTAAAATATATGCTGGATAAGTTGGCGGTTCATTCCGCTGTGGCGACCCCAGATTAATAAAGGGACTAAGCCAAAATGAAAATGAATGAATGAATGAATGAATGAATGAATAGCACTAAAGTTCGTTTTCCTGTTTGGTGTGGTTTATTTGTGCAGGTTTGAATGCAGCATTCACACTTAAGAATGCACCAAAAGCAAAAAGTACTGCAGATTTTTGGACTTAGCCAGCTTCCGTAGTCAGCTGCGCTCTGTATTATGGAATAAGGGTATTTGTCTACAGTGCTTTACCAATAACTTCATAAGTGACTTGCGATGCACATTCACTTTTTTTAGTTTGCTGTTTAATCTGCACAGTGGCTCAGTGGTTAGCACTGTCGCCTTACAGCAAGAAGGTTGCTGGTTCGAGTCCCGGCTGGGCCAGTTGGCATTTCTGTGTGAAGTTTGCATGTTCTCCCCATGTTGGCATGGGTTTCCTCTGGGTGCAGTCCAAAGACATGCACTATAGGTGAATAGGTGAATTGGATGAACATTCCGCTGTGGCGACTTCTGATAAATCAGACACTAAGCTGAAGGAAAATTAATAATTGAATGATCACAAGGGAAACAGTCAGTCAGTCCAATCTGCAGTCACACTGGAGTTTGAGCATGAAAAAATCTTGTTGTACAGTCGTGTGAAGAGGTGCGGGATAAAAAAAACATGATGCGACACTGATATATATACTCCATATTTTACATTTCTATACAAAAATGTCACGTTTTAATCTTCTATTGGTCTCATGCATGCTTTCATTCATTCATTTTTTTTTTTTGGCTTAGTCCCTTATTTATGAGGGGTCACCACAGCGGAATGAACCGCCAACTAATCTGGCATATGTTTTACGCAGCGGATGCCCTTTCAGCCACAATCCAGTACTGGGAAATACCTATACACTCTCGCATTCACACACACCCCCATACACTACGACCAGTTTTGTTTTACCAAATGCGCAGTGGATAGCACAATCGCCTCACAGCAAGAAGGTCGCTGGTTCGAGCCTCGGCTGGGTCAGTTGGCATTTCTGTGTGGAGTTTGCATGTTCTCCTCGTGTTCGCGTGGATTTCCTCCGGGGGCTCCGGTTTCCCCCACAAGTCCAAAGACATGCGGTATAGGTGAATTGGGTAAGCTAAATTGGCCGTAGTGTATGAGTGTGTATGGATGTGTGTGGATATTTCCCAGTGATGGGCATCCGCTGCGTAAAACCTATGCTGGATAAGTTGGTGGTTCATTCCGCTGTGGCGACCCCAGATTAATAAAGCGACTAAGCCAAAAAGAAAATGAATAAATGAACTTATAGAGCATGACTTTGGACTGTGGGGGAAACCGGAGCACCTGGAGGAAACCCACGCAAACAGGGGGAGAACATGCAAACTCCACACAGAAATGCCAAGTGGCCCAGCCGGGACTCGAACCAGCAACCTTCTAGCCGTGAAGTGACAGTGCTAACCACTGAGCAACCGTGCCGCCCCTCATGCATTCAGATGACATGAAATTGCAGGTCAAAGTTTACCAAGCTTGAACTTTGGAATGCAGCGACATGCAAAACTTGTCGCACTAGCTAGTGTTTCTGGTCTGTAGCATTCGCATACGTTTGAATAGAAGTCAATTGGGCGAAAAGTGCTCTATTCCCCACCATCCCATCCACAACCCTTCCAGAACAGACCCGCAGTCCATTTTCAACCAGTGCAATAGACAAAATGCTGTTGTAGTTGAAGCACATGATGACTTGGTTTAGTATTTGCACAGACAACGGCTTTTGAAAATCTCTGCTCAAGTATCCCAGGCATGCTATAGGCAGCGACAAAATAGGCTATTCCAAATAACAGACATCTCCTCAGAATGAAATCTGGTTTGTGCCATAGAACAAGAATAGAATACCCTGCTATTACAGCCATTATATTCTGCTGAATTACTACACCTCTCACTTTCACTACATGGCCTATTTCAGTCGCTGGTCGGAAAGTGTTCACTAAAACAGATATAGACAGAAATAACTGCTGGGCTTTGTCTGGATTCATTCTTTAGTTATTCCACAATGCAGTGCTTAATAAATGTGCAAATAAAATGTTCGTCATTGCTCTTGTCGTCAATGTTAATGATCAGATGTGATGTGCCACCAGGTTGGCATGTTATCCACACCCGGAGTCTGGAGATCGAATCTATTTGTTCTGCTGAAGTTTATGAATGATTCTTCTATAAATCCCTGTTGCCGAGGCTTATCACGCTCACTTCCTCTCACAGCTAATACCATAACCAAACATGGATTACAATTCCCAATCCGAAAAGCCTCTGCTGCATTTGGGAAAGGCTGTCAAACAGCTGCTGCACAATTAGTGGCAACACTTCCCTGAGCTTTCCTGTCTTTTGTTGTAAAAGGATATGCAACAGTGCATTCTTGTTGAGCTCTTTTACATTTGGTCAGATATGATGCAGGAAAACATGGGTCAAATGTTTTAAAGAACAGCCATGTACAGTAATAACAACTCCAGCTAATGGATTGGAGTGTGTGTTCCTTTCTCATGCACCTTTAAAAGAGGGTCACAGAGATGGACAGCAGGTTCCCTCCCTTGGTATTTAGCCATTCTTGGGAATTTTTGGGGATTCTTGGCAGGTGGCGCTGAGACCGTCTCTCCATAGTCTCCTTTTAAGCTGAGTTGGACCAGTGGGTTGAACTCTCTCTGGATAATAGGGCTTTTCCACAGTCTACAAACAGCTCTGTAAAGATTCCCCATGAGCCTCTGAGCCCTGGGAGATTTACGGCTTTGTGCAACACCTTCATTACCGGAGTAGTATAAATTCTAACCATTATTACGAATTCAGAGGGAAACCTTAAAAAATAAGAGCAATAAAAGAGAATAACATAAGAAATCTGGTGATATTTGATTATACATCATTCTGATGGCACAAATAATGTATTGGATTGAACAGCAGATGATGAATACAAACATCATACCCATGAGGAAGACACTGCGAATGGGACTTTGGAACATTTTGCTTTATCACTTGTGTCAGTTGCTTGAATGTTGGTGTGTGTGTGTGTGTGTGTGTGTGTGTGTGTGTGTGTGTGCGTGTGTGTGTGCGTGTTGTTTTGCCTATATATCCAAAACCTAGGAGGATATAATCAAACTTAAAATGACCAACATTCGGTCTTAACATTAAAAACCTACTGGGAAGTACTTTATTTTAGGTGACTTTAACCAAAATGTATTAGCATTAAATACAAAACTGGATTTACTGTGTAACTGTAACGCCCGGAGGGCGGAGGATGACATCACGAGAGGGAGACGGAG
>CAIGQW010052810.1:2391071-2403363 GCA_903798125.1 Danio choprae
AATGACGGTGGCGGGAGAAAGACAAAGGAATCACATGACAAAACAAATGACACGTGGACGAACACTGACAGTAACTACATTTTATTCTGAAAATACCAATATTTATTTCTAATATGTTTATAGTATGGTGAGGTTTAAGAAGGGTTAGTTTGAGAATTATAGGGGTTCAGGTTTTGTGGTTAAAGCTACAGTGGTTTTTGGTTTGGGTTATGGTTATAGTTAAGGGTCAAAATATGAATTAAATGCAATGTACAAATGTCTATGTACATATAGTAATAAGTACATGATGAATATATTGTATCAAATTGTTTATTACACAGTAGTTAAGGCCAGCTAATATAATGTGTGAATGGAAATGTTATTGCATTCAATAATAAAAAAAATCTAATCTAATCATGTTGATCTAATTTATCAACATGAACAAAACTTATCAAAAACAACCTACAACATTTCTTCTGCTATATAATATATACTTTTATGTTGCACAAATTGCCTATTATTAACTTATACTGTATTAAAAATGCCCAAATTCAAGATATGAAATCTTTACTGGTTAATACCAATAAGAATATTGTAAAGAACATCTAAAAATGAAGTCATACTGGACTGAATCAGCTTATCATGAGGAATGTTTTTGTACATCTTTCAGTGATCATTGTTTTGCAGTACATGGCATTTTTCTCTAAAGCTACAGTGTTTAATAGATCATCAATTAATATATCAGTGTTGGGTTTTCCATATTTGACCCAACATGAGGGCTACGACAACCCAGCAATTTTAGAGTGTAGTTGTCAGAGAGTGACAACTTATATTAATATGCATTTTAAGTGGTCTGCTATACTGTTATATAAATTACTGTCATTTAATTTACCCGTAAAGACTGAATGTGTGAAAGGGGCTCATAAAGAGCACATTTCTGTGTTAACCTTTGCTTTGTTTGCAATTTATAAAGGTTAATCCACATTTGAACCTCTTCTGAACCCATCCACAGGTTGGAAGCTATGAGGGAGGGATTTTGCAGGTGCGTTATCCTGTATGGCCTCGTTACGGCAGCTTCTTGGAGCCCGTGTCAGACAACCGGCATCTGACTGTGGCCACGCTGGAAGAACGGCCTTTCGTCATCGTGGAGAGTGTTGATCCTGCCACCGGCACTTGTGTGCGCAATACTGTGCCGTGTCGTCGGCAGTCCAACAGGACTGAAAGGTACACCAGTGAACGTGGCTTAAAAAGGTCAACATCTGTGCTTGGTTTGCATGACGATTTTCTTAAAATGAGGTTGTTTATGATACCAATATCTAAAAAAAAAAAATAACATAGTCTCCACATTATATCATACTCTCTCTGCCGCACACGCAAACATGATAATTTGATTACACTGATCCTATAAACAAATGGTTTCTTATTAAGAGAAGCAATAAAGAGTGTCCACTGGATGGATTGTGCCTACTACATGGATAATAGGTAGCCATTAATAATTATAAAATAAGCAACAGCAACCTTTTCACTTTCTAGAATGAGTCACCGTACAATCACAAACAGGAATGTATAAAAACAAGAGCGAGCTTTACTAAACTCTTGGTGGAAAATCTCCACCATGTTCTGCCAGTGCACAACTGTTTTATATGATTTGCCAGCTTTTTTCTCGATGTTAGAAAACAGTTCGCTAATTAAAAAGAAAAGTCTAAAAAAGCCTGCAAAAACTGGCAAACATCCCCATTTAGCAATATGGCACGGAAGTCACTTAGCATATGCTACTTGTTACAGTCCAGTGAGCTTATTACACATTTTATTGGGATGTTGCATTTGCAAGCTTGTCAAGAGTTCAAGATGCAGCTAATTATCTTACTGGAGTATTTAAAGTGGTAAGTTCACCAAAAGGAAAAAAAGAAAAGAAATGCAAGACTTCCTTCTGTGCAAGACTCTTCATTCAGGTCTTCTCCATACAAACACATTGATCACAGCTATTAGGCTTCAAAAAATGTATGAAATTAACTTGAGAAATGTTACGAAAGGATCATTGAGTTGGTAAGTTTAGACGAATGATTTATTTACTGACTGGTTTTTGGGTCAGTTTATGACTTAATGAACTGGTCACAGCCATTCTCAAGTTAACAGCTCACTGGAGGTGAAGATTGCTAGTGAATAACAAAATAAAATTACATATTTTATTTTCTCACACAAAGCAGTGATGTGGCTTCAGAAGACTTGCATCCCTTGGTGTGTTCTTGACATTTTGTAGCACCTGCGTACGAGTTTGTAAGTAATAGGTGAACAATGGTTAAAATAGGAGGCTTTGAGTAAATCTAAGTATATAGTCTGTGAATGGTAAAATTAGCACGGTATTATCAGGTCCCATTTAGACATTATGTTGATGATTGTAAATAACTTGTAAAAGACAAATACAGTTGAAGGCAAAATTATTAGACTAATATTTAAGTGATATCACTATAGAGTTAATTGATATACATCAAGTGATATTTAACAGATCAAGAAAATATTTTACAGTATTTGCTATTATATTTTGCTTCTGGTAAAAATCTTATTTCTTTTAGTTTGGCTTAAACAATTAAAAAATTTAAAATTTTAAACAATTTTAAATTGTTTAAGCCAAACTAAAAGAAATAAGATTTTTACCAGAAGCAAAATATAATAGCAAATACTGTAAAATATTTTCTTGATCTGTTAAATATCACTTATGGTCAATATTATTACCTCCCTTGAGAGCTGTACTTTTTTTCTATTGGCTACAAAACAAACCAGTGACGTGCGGTGAGGTTTGTGGCTTTCAAAGTCAGATTTACAAACATATCCACCCGATATGTTTGTTAATTACTGATGTATATGTGTTTCATATATCGTATCAGCATTATTTCTATACACATGGCAGGTACATATTGGTCCAAATGACACACAGTACCACGTCGTATGCCTCTCTCTCTCTCTCTCTCTCTCTCTCTCTCTCTCTCTCTCTCAATTCAATTCAATTCAATTCAATAATCGCTTTATTGGCATGACAAATGTAACAAATGTATTGCCAAAGCATTTCTAAAGTTTACATTAAAAAGAACATACATATATAATACAAACATAGTAAACACAGTAAACTCTCTCTCTCTCTCTCTCTCTCTCTCTCTCTCTCTCTCAAGCTGAGAACATAAAATAATAGACTCCTAACACTAAATATGTTATAGACATTCGTGAAATACATTACCTATTATATGGAGAGTGAGGACATATAAGAAAAATGTCTGCAATGTATAAAACTATTTTAATAAAGCATTACATTGGCAGCATACACTGAGTTAGCAAAAGGCACGCGCTCAAGCCAGTGTGCAGGGGATTGCGCAATCTGACGTGAGGCACAGCTCGGGCTGCCTCACCTCGCTTCCTATGCTGTAATTGAACAGGAAATACACAAATTACACCGATTTTGATTATAAAAATCATTGAAATCATTTGAACCATACAGAAATTGCATTTATAGCACAGATCAGTGGACAATTTATTTTACCATTAGTATACATCTCATAATGGCAGATGACCGCACGTTCCTGGAACAAACCACTGTTATCCAATGACTTGCCTAATTAACTTAACTTGCCTAGTTAACATAATTAAGCATTTAAATTGAACTTTACGTTAAATACTGTAATGACTGAGAGGTGAGGATCCAAATGCAGATTTATTTGAGAGTAGTGAGGCAGGCAAAGTAAACACAACAGCAAACTGACGCATAAATGTTATCCAAAAGAGAAGTCATTGAAACAGGCAAAGTGGTCGAGGCAGGTGGCAAAACAAACATAACATATAAAACAAACAAGGATCAAGACACAGCTAGACAGTCCAGGAAATGCTTAGAAATGCTCACTACAAGGAAACAAGACTCAGCAATGGATGTATGTGTGAATGGGGTTCATTTAATCAGGGGCAGCTGTGTGTGTGTGTAATCAGCAGGTGAGCTGAAACTGATGTGTGACTGCTGGACGTGATGGAATTTGTAGTCCGGTTCAATGGCACATGCGATGTGTAGAGTGCCCTCTAGAGTGTATGGTGGGCACTCAACCTGGTGACCGTGACAAATTCTATTAATAACTTAGTAAAATATTATGTACTGTCATCATGGCATCAAGACAAAAAAAATGTTAGAAATTAGCTATTAATGTTTTTTAGATTTTTTTTTCTATTATATATTTTTTAATCTTCTCTCTGTTAAACAGCACTTGAAATATTTGAAAATGATTAAAATTTACCAGGAGTGTTTTTTTTTTCAACTCTACATGTAAACTAATAGTCAATAGACTAGAATTGCCACCAAAACAACCATAACTGAATACCACTGTCATGCTGTTAAGTATTTCATGTATAACATATGATAATATATTTGATATCTATTTATTTACATGAGATCCAGCATATATTAAATGATATTGAGACTAGTTTACTGTACTTACACATTTCCATAAATAATACAGTTTAGCATCCAAACTCATTTACACAACGTCATTTATAAAAGCACCACCTTAAAGCAAAAGTCTAAATAGGATGTTTTAGTGTTTCTAAAAATGGAAATGAGGCCCAATTTAACCACCTTAGAGGCTCCCTAACTCGACTACTAAATGTTAGTGCTCTTGTGAATGCCGTCAAGTCTCATCTTCATTTACCACGAGGCTTAATGATTTAAACACAAGCTCATTGGATTGAAGACCCCAAACCTATTATTAGGAATTGTTTAGCTCATTCCAGCAATTAATCCCTCAACCCTCTTTGCCCTAGGCATAAACTCGCAATTTAAAATGCGTGACTCCTTGATCACAGTAATTTGCTTTTCTCTGTCGGTGGAATTTGTGAACAATAAAATAGTGTGATTCAAAAAGTTTTTGCCTTTGTTTCCCTCAGGTAAATGAAAGTGGATTCAGTGAATTGTGCAGCTCTAGAGGTAACACATGGTGAGTGAGGAGTGTGTCGTGCCCAGAGAGAGAGATGACAGGCTCATTATGGCTCCATGCTGAGGGGAGAGAGTGTAAATAAATCATAAAGCAGAGTAATCACCCCTCGGGGAACGTGTGATGGCTGAGGGGGAAACAATGATCAATAACTGTAATGGTGACGTTCTGCTCTGGGCCCATCACACACCTTCATGCTAATTGGCCCTAGTGTTCAGAAAGTTCTGGAAAGTATGACAACTGCTTTTAATTGGATCAGAGGTAACAATGGCTATTTCATTTGTGAGCAAATGGATATATTGCACCACGATTCTTTATGTTTGGATTATGTCAGTTCATAATTGATACAAATTGGAAAACTACTATTCAGGTTTTGTTTGGCATAAAGTAAGTATATATACTATGGCAATGTCTATATATACTAGACATTGTTCTCACACACAAACACACATGTTCAGGGTTCATGGAAAACCTGAAAAAAGTTAGAAGACATGTAGAATTACATGTAGAATTTTGACAAGAAATTTTCCAGGCCTGGAAAAGTTTTGGAAAAACATTCATTCATTCATTCATTTCATTTCTTTATTAATCTGGGGTCGCCACAGCGGAGTGAACCGCCAACTTATCCAGCATATGTTTTACGCAGCGGATGCCCTTCCAGCTAAAACCCATCTCTGGGAAACATCCATACACACCCATTCACACTCATACACTACGGACAATTTAGTCTACCCAATTCACCTGTACCGCATGTCTTTGGACTTGTGGGGAAACCGGAGCACCTGGAGGAAACCCACGCCAACACAGGGAGAACATGCAAACTCCACACAGAAACGCCAACTGACCCAGCCGAGGCTCGAACCAGCAACTTCTTGCTGTGAGGTTTGGAAAAACAAATAAACCCAAAATATTTTGGACAATTTGTTTAACAAATATCTGTGTACTCGAATATATTTGAGATGATAATATGGGGTAAATATTAAACACAATTGATTGTGCTGTCCGTCCTTTCATGTGATGTTTTCTGCATGGGGTAAAAAGCAACTCGCAGTTTCAGCTTCGCCTCTCTTTCAAACACTTTCACCGTAATTCAGGAAACATTTTGAGTTTCGTGTCCAGAAACAATCTCTATCTACAGAGGTAAGATACTGTGGGTACTAAAGGCTAATTTGTACTATTCTTATAAGTCTTGTGAAAACACAAGCCAACATTTCTAAAATGTTCCTACAGACAGCAATATACTTTCTAAAAACTATTTTACAGATATAAAAGTAAATTCAGGATGGCACTGTGGCTCAGTTGTTAGCACTGTCACCTCACAGCAAGAAGGTTGCTGGTTTGAGTCCCGGGTGGGCCAGTTGGCATTTCTTTGTAGAGTTGCATGTTCTCCCCCTGTTTTCGTGGGTTTCCTCCGGGTGCTCCGGTTTCCCCCACAGTCCAAAGACATGTGATATAGGTAATTGGATGAACTAAATTTACAAAACTAAATTTATATTGTAATAAACTAAATTTATATTGTAAAAAATGCATATTATATTGCCTTACCTTACCCTTAACCCTAAACCCAACCCACAGTAAACCTTTTGAATTTTAAACCATTTAAGCACTTTGCATGTCCTCATAAACCACCTCAACAATGTAATACCTAGGTTTATACCCATGTCATTATACAAATTTGTGAAAAAACATCAAAACCAGTACACGCACCAACTTAATTTTCCATAGGTTTCCATTGTTTTAATACAGTACAAATTTTATTTTCTATTCATCTTATTCATAAACCAACCCATCACAGGAAACTGTGGATTTTTTTCCTTTTTGGAAAAAAATTTATAAACCTTTGAAAAAAATATAGACAATGTCATGATAACTCACTTTCTCCTTGTAATTCCTCTGTCATACCATGTCATTATACAAGTTTGTGTTCTGATATTTTCCAAAAACCTGGACAAACCCACCAACCCACACACACACTATACTCTTTAAAAGTCTGGGGTCTTTAATGTTTTTTTTTATATATAATTTGATTTGGCAGGTTCATTTTGATCAAAATTGACAGTAAAAATATGAATGTTGTGCCAGAAAACATTTGATGTTAAATAAAAGCTGTTCTTTTGATATATTTTGATCATTAAAGATCCTTTTTAAAAAGTAACATGGATTGAAATAAAATAAGTGCAACTCTTTTAAACATTAATTATAGGAAATGTTTCTTGAGCACCAAAACAGCATACTGAATGATTTCTGAAGGATTGTGTGACGATAAAGACTGGTTTAATGGCTGCTGAAAATTCAGCTTTGATATTCATTCACTCATTTTCTTTTCGGCTTAGTCCATTTATTAATCTGGGGTCGCCACAGCGGAATAAACCTCCAACTTATCCAGCATATGTTTTACGTAGCGGATGCCCTTCCAGCTGCAACCCATAACTTGGAAACACCCATACACTCTCATTCACACACATACACTACGGACAATTTAGCTTACCCAATTCACCTATAGCGCATGTCTTTGGACTTGTGGGGGAAACCAGAGCACCCGGAGGAAACCCATGTGAACACAGGAGAACAAGCTTTGATATCACCAGAGTAAATTATTTTGAAAGTAATGCAAAATAGCAAATATTTTTCTAATTGTAATAATATTCCACAATAATACTTATTTTACTGTATTTTTGTAATAAAACAGCATTGAAGATAAGAGATGACTTACTAAAACAATCTTACTAACCCCAGACTTTTTAAATAATAGTGTAAACTAACTCTCGGCTAAATAGAATAAACTCTAGCTAAATGTTGACACCACTAGAGCATCCAGTGCGGTCACTGCCATCTATGATGCCACGTATATCAAGGTCAGCAGGCACTAATGTAACACTATGTTTGGATATGAAATCCATTAGTCCACCACAACCAGATCAATGTGCTACACCCATTTCTGCAATAGATAGGTCAAGCCCCACATCCATGTCTCGTCCAGCTGTTTCGCAATAACAGACTATATGCCAATGATAACAGAGATCCATAAGTCTCAATGTGCTCTAATTAACTTTGTTTAAAGGAGAAATAATTGATTGGCAGTCCCTAGGCAGCGAGTCTGTCTATTATGCCAGGAAACAGACGGATGCACTTTGACACAGACTTTCTCTTCATCACTGTCCCCCTTGTGCTTTGTGTGTGTGTGTGCGTTTGACTGATTAAACATCTCATCCTCAATTCACAGCCCACTTAACCCAAACTGCCAGCACCGTTTGCAGGTGGTGAGACAGACTAGCAGAGAGACTTGTTTATGTGACGTCCAGACCGCTCGCAGAGGAAAACTCTCATCTTTCCAAGCACTTCATTTGTCTTTCTTTGTTATGGTTGCTGCCGGTGCCGCACACCCTGCATTGCCGGCCCTCCGCCCCAAGTCCACTCCCCGTACAGCTCATTACGCAGGAGGTCTGGGGGAGGTTAGAGGTGATGTATCATTATTGCTCCGCTCAATGCCTCCAGCATATAACAGTTAATGGAGGCCATTGTTTTGTTTTGAGCATTTTTATTGTGAATGCTCACAACCAAGACACCATTTTTATCGATTCTTGGCTATGGCTTTTTAAATCGCAGCAGTTTGCCGAGGAAAACAGCTGTTGATTTGCTTTTTGGAGTCTGTATTTATCTACTAATATGAGGTTATTGATATGATTCAACATAATTGCATGGGCTATTTTACTGTTCTTCTTAGGTCAGAGATAAATGCACTCAGATATACTGTACTCTAAGGAAAGTGAGTGAAAAATAGGCAAGTGTAATGTGTTTTATTCATTTTCACCGCTTTCTAGCCATATTTTGAATCACACTTTGCATGTGTTGTGTTCAGGGTTAAAGGGATAGTTCACCCAAAAATTTAAGTTACCCCATTTATTCTCCCACATATGGTATTAAATCCTTATGAGTTTCTTTCTTCTGTTGAACACAAAAGAAGATCATTTGAAGAATGCTGATTGCTGACACCCATAGACTTCCATAGTCGGAAAAAAATGCTGCAGAAGTCTAAGATTGCCAGCTACCAGAGCTCTTACTAACTAACCTCCATAACACTCACCCTACAAAACCTTTGCTCCCAGTCATGACACCAATATAACACTTTCAAGCTTGAGAAAGATTTGAATCTGCATTTCTGAGGATGGAGTGCAAACTAAGATGTATAAAACTGCTAGTTTACCTCTTGATGCCAGGGAGGTTTACTTGCATAGATTTTGCTAACAGGCCTCCATTACATTGGCAGAAGTTGCACTGGTCTTTTCTTTCCTTTTGTGATGCATATCCATATAAATGCTTCTCAAATAAGAAAAAAGTATTACATTTGTGCATCTGAAATTGATTGAATGAAGGCAGTTTGCTCATGTAAGCGACAGGTTATTCTGTCCTCGTATCATGTCATCAGAATAAAGTCATTGCAAAAATGAGGACAAATTATTTTGATAAAATATTACAAAGGCACATGAATTGCAAAAAAGATATTATATTCTATATTCTGATTTTAATTCATTCATTCATTTTCATTTGGGCTTAGTCCCTTTATTAATCAGCGGAATGAACCGCCAACTTATCCAGCATATGTTTTACGCAGCGGATGCCCTTCCAGCTGCAACCCATCTCTGGGAAACATCCATACACACCCATTCACACTCATACACTACGGACAATTTAGCTTACCCAATTCACCTGTACCGCATGTCTTTGGACTTGTGGGGGAAACCGGAGCACCTGGAGAAAACCCACACCAACACGGGGAGAACATGCAAACTCCACACAGAAACGCCAACTGACCCAGCCGAGGCTCGAACCAGCGACCTTCTTGCTGTGAGGCAAACGTGCTATCCACTGCGCCACCGTGAGGCCTCTGATTTTAATTTCATCTTTAAAAGGAAACGTCTTTATATTTAAAAATGAAATGACAGAAAATAACCTGTACATTTTAAGTTTTTTCTACTGATCTTTTTCTTACAGTGCATAGATGTCATTTTAACCTCTGTATGTCTTCTAATCTTCATATCCTCTTATAGAAACGCAGATTATTTCCTCTCTGCATATTCATGTCTGTATTATTCCAATTAATTAGCCTTTCTGTCAGTAATCTTCCTTTCAGATGTGTGTCACACCATATGTTTTGCCCTAGAACCATAAGCTTTGATCCTCATTGCCAAATGTTCAATGGGAGCATCTGAACCCCTTTTAACCATGTAACCTTTTTAACTGTGGTTTCTAATTGGAACAAAGGAATAGTCACCCACAAATAAAATTGTATCCTTATTGAAATCATGTCTGGTATTTTCATGCAGTTACAATTGATTGAAGCAATCAAAGAATGCACAAAAGCATCCAAGCAGTAATTTGAAAGTGGTGCATATGACTATTTTTTGGCATTAAGTTAAAACATGAGGTCAGAATATATGAAATATAACCAAAAAGAAATCACTTTTGGGTGACTTTACCATCGACTTTTGTTTTTTGTTTGTTTTTAATGAAACATTGTAGTAAATGTGTAATGTGTTGTTTTTGTTTGCAGTATAACCGGTCACACCGAGCCTTACACCAAACTCTGCTGCAAAGGCTTCTGCATAGACATCCTAAAGAAGCTCTCACGCACCATTAAGTTTTCATATGACCTTTATCTGGTCACCAATGGGAAACATGGCAAGATGGTCCGTGGCGTCTGGAATGGGATGATTGGAGAGGTATGAAATGGCACATTTTTTCTCTGTCTCTCTATCTCTTTTCTCACATAAACACCCTCACACTTCAAACATGTCAACAGTTCAGAGCTCATGGGAAATGAGCTAAATTAACATCTGAGAATATAAAAATAAAACAGTTTACAGCGTGATGCGAGAAAAATAAATAAATCAGCTTCCTATGACAGTGTCAACGCGCTTTTCCTAGCATTACTCACACCCTGTTTTCTTTCCGTATTTACCAGATTTCCTCAAACCTCCAATTATTGCAGCTAAACTTGTTAAGGGCATTCATGGAGCATAACTGGCTTTAAAATGCGATCTCGACACATTTCATCCTGTGACCTCCTGCTGCGTGTAGTGTCACTTAATCCGGTGGTTAAGTGTTTTCCACAGCTGCTGATCACTTCATCGGTTCTCATCACCTGCATCTGCTCACACGCTCAGGAGTGTAAAGATAGCAAAATCCTCGCTTCACATACAGTACGCGGCTTAAATGCTTTTCACACTGCCAGAGCAATAGATCGTTAAATGAGATTAATAATTATTATATAATAGCAAGACAAACTCGGGGCTGACAAGAGTGCAGTATGAGGATTTTTTTTTTTTTTCGTTCAAGAGGCTGCTTGCTAGTGACGGCAAAGCAAATCTGTCAACACTAATTTGCGATGTTACAAGTTGCGTGATGACAGACCTAGTGGTTCATGTCCATTTTTATTCCTTGAAGAATCTGGAAAACAGTAGCAATTGTCCTAATTGTGATGTACATTAAAAAAAAAAAAATAATAATATTCATTCATTTATTTTCTTTTCGGCTTAGTCCCTTTACTAATCTGGGGTCACCACAGCGGAATGAACCGCCAACTTATCCAGCATACGTTTTACGCAGCGGATGCCCTTCCAGCCGCAACCCATCACTGGGAAACATCCATACACACTCATTCACACTCAAACACTACGGACAATTTAGCTTACCCAATTCACCTATACCGCATGTCTTTGGACTTGTGGGGGAAACTGGAGCACCCGGAGGAAACCCACGCAAACACGGGGAGAACATGCAAACTCCACACAGAAACGTCAACTGACCCAGCCGGGGCTCGAACCGGCAACCTTCTTGCTGTGAGACGATTGTGCTACCCACTGCGCCACCATGCTGCCCCCATAATAATAATAATAATAATTATTATTATTATTATTATTATTATTATTCATTCATTCATTCATTTTCATTTCGGCTTAGTCCCTTTATTAATCTGGGGTCGCCACAGCGGAATGAACCGCCAACTTATCCAGCATATGTTTTACACAGCGGATGCCCTTCCAGCTGCAACCCATCTCTGGGAAACATCCATACACACCCATTCACACTCATACACTACGGACAATTTAGCTTACCCAATTCACCTATAGTGCATGTCTTTGGACTTGTGGGGGAAACCGGAGCACCCGGAGGAAACCCACGCCAACATGGGGAGAACATGCAAACTCCACACAGAAACGCCAACTGACCCAGCCGAGGCTCGAACCAGCGACCTTCTTGCTGTGAGGCGAACGTGCTATCCACTGCGCCACTGTGAGGCCCATTATTATTATTATTATTATTATTATTATTATTATTATTATTATTAT
>CAIGQW010052810.1:2403373-2422397 GCA_903798125.1 Danio choprae
ATTATTATTATTATTATTATTATTATTATTATTATTATTATTATTATTATTATTATTATTATTATTATTGTAGGCATTTGACTTTTATTTACAATTTAAAGGCATCTTTAACTTGTTTTGAGACAGTATAAACTATATATGAGACTCATTAAACTATTCAAAAGTCTTAGTTTGTAAGACTTTTTTATTCCATTATATTTCAAAAAAGAAATATTGTGAAATATTACAATATTAAATGCTTCTTATTTTCTTCATTATTTTTCAAATGTTGTTTTTGAAATTTTCAGTAACTTTCAGAAATCATTTTAGTGTGCCAGTTTGGTACTGAAGAAACTTTTCTTATATCTTTAATATAATAAATATAAAAGGAAAAACAGGATGAATCATTTTTATAATAATTGGATGAAAAACTTTACTGTAATTTTTGTTCAGTTTTAATGCATCCTCACAAAATAAACATATTGACATGTCTTGCTGTTAACAAACCATTAGAGACTTAACTCATTAAAGTACTGATTTGCTGCTTAATAGTTAGTAAGGTAGTATTTGAGTTTAGGCATTAAGTAGAATGAAGTATGATTTTAAAGTATGAATAGGATCATACTTTATAAGCACTAATAAACAGACTATATCTTAATAATAAGCAGGTAATAAGCCAATAGGTAATATTGAGACAACTAAAAACAACTAAAGTGTTACCCTCAAAAGTGACTTATATAAAATCCATTGTGATTACACATAGCGATATGTCCAAATGTGCCTACTTCCCAATGATATGTGATATGTGAATGCATTACGTTATATAAGTATGATAAAAACAAAACACACACTTTTTGCATCAAATGGAAATTCATTAATAGACATTGTCATTTTAAATGGCAGGAAACAGCAAAGTGGAATGAGAGGGTATTAGCATGACAGATATTGCAGGCTGCATTGTATACACACTGTACATACACAGTATAGTTGAATCATATCTATAAGTTTGTACTTAAATGTAAATTGTAATGTTTATCCACAGCTGACCATATGTGTGGTTCACATGGGCTTTCATTATTTCAGCATACCACAGATTTCCACATATTTTCATTCACTTTCTCCTTGTTCAAGGTCTTCTACAAACGTGCAGATATGGCTATTGGCTCTCTAACCATCAACGAGGAGCGCTCAGAGATTGTTGACTTTTCAGTGCCATTCGTGGAGACTGGGATCAGTGTTATGGTGGCCAGAAGCAATGGAACAGTCTCACCTTCTGCCTTTCTGGGTGAGCAGCCATCATTAACCGTCCATTTCCAAGGGCACAGCCTATGATTTCACACCAGCGGTGGTTGTGATTAGATTCAAATGTTATGCCTCTGTTGGATTCAACTGAAAATAAATCCTTGACAGGACAGACATTTTTCGACAGAATCTCCAACTTCAAAAATTTTATATTCAATTTAATTCAATTCAAGTTTATTTGTTTATTTACAATAATTATTGTTTCAAAACAGCTTTACAGCTTTACAGCTGCACATTATTAAAAGTTAAGGTTATTAGTTACCATAACTTTATTAGTTACTAATAACTTTAATTAACTAGTAACTAATAGCTTTTAACAGTTTAAGTTATTATATAAAAGTATAGTTAATCTGCAGTTTTATAGTAAATAGGTGATGTCATTGTGTACATGTTCAATGAAGTGTGTTTGTATATTAAGTTTATCTGTTGTCCTTGATATGCTGACTTAATAAATGTAATACGAAAACAGAAATTAATAATTAATTAATTAATCAGCAAATTTTTGCATTTCAATAAGATGCCAAAACCCATTTGTCTTTGTCTTACAGAGCCTTACAGTCCAGCCGTGTGGGTTATGATGTTTGTAATGTGCCTGACTGTTGTGGCAGTCACCGTGTTCGTCTTTGAGTACTTCAGCCCTGTTGGGTACAACCGGAGCCTTGTCAGTGCCAAAGGTCAGCCTTGGGTTTTCAAACACACTTCTCTCTATGAGGCCCAAAGCTCTCTAAGAGGAAGAATAGTTGTGGAAGCAGCCTAATCAATCCACATAAACTGAGCTGACAGGGTGTGTACTTGTCTCCTAGTGTAAAAGGTCATTTTTCGGAGGTTTAATTAACGTTTGTCGCTTTGCTAATTTGACTTTGATTGATTGCTTGGCTTTTCTGTGGCTGTGTGTGAGACACAAGAACCACATTAAGAACCGATGTCAAGGTGGAACAAGAAAAGAAAGTCTTTGGCAGTGTGGATTGATCTTTGTTTAATTCAGTCAAAATGTGCCCAAAAATATAGTATAGGACGTACATATGTGTATTAAAAAATAATTCACTAATTAATTTCTTAAAAACTAAATATTAGTTTTTAAATGCTTCAGAAGTCCCCTATGCATTTATTTGACAATAAGGTTAAATATATGTGTTACATAATCCTTCAAAAACATTTTAATATACTTATTTCATACATTTTTAAGTGTTTAAAACAGTTGTGCTGTCTTGGTAAAAACTGTTGTTTTTTTAGCAAGTTTTGATGAATAGAAATATTAATTTAAAAGAAAAATGAGCTTGCCTTGACATACATTTTTGGAACATTACATGTCTGTACTATAAGTTGTCATCAACTTAATGCATACGTGCTTTGGTACTTTTGATATAATAGAAATATATTTATCTACATTTCATATTTTATCTCTCCTATAGCCTCTGGGGGTCCAACCTTTACCATTGGGAAGTCTGTTTGGCTCCTGTGGGGTATCGTCTTCAACAACTCTGTTCCTATTGAAAACCCCAAAGGAACAACCAGCAAAATTATGGTCCTAGTCTGGGCGTTCTTTGCCGTAATCTTCCTCGCCAGCTATACAGCCAATTTAGCTGCCTTTATGATCCAAGAGCAGTACATTGACACCGTGTCTGGGCTCAGTGACAAAAAGGTGAGTTGTATGTAATTGTAAATGAGCTGCATGACAGCAGTGCTGTATTTGGAGACCTTTTGATGTGTTTTGTGTGTGTAGAAGCATGTATGACAAAAACAAAAAAAGAGTTCTTGAAAGCTGAAAGGCCTTCTCATATCTTGTATGTTAAATATTGAACAATATTGTAAAATAAAAACTTTTTTATCCAGGAGCTAGGCAATTACAAAAATTGTTAATATGACAAGCAATCCATTCTTGTCAAAAAGGACCAAAAGTCAACGTCAAAACACAGCTGTCATTTAGATATCAATAAATTGGCACCTTTCAAAGTTCCCTGTCACTAATGTCTATAAAACAACTTCTTGATTACTAATATTTGATTATTTTTTATAAGGCAACGCTGTAAGCGACAAAACTGAAATGAGAAATGAAATGGACCTCAGGGAAGATTGACAACAGATTAATCATTAATAGAAACATTAACACAAGTGCTTGGAGCCATGCTAATAGTCACTAGAAGCAACTAAATATATATAGAATGCATACATCTGTGTTCTTGACTTTAAAATTGAGTCCTGAACCTAGATTTTTGCCAAAATTTGGATTCAACTTTAGCAGCTTTAATGTGCATTGGGGAAATATGAGTCAACTCTTGCCAACAGTCCGTGAAAATGCATGAATCATTGAGAAGATAAATAAAAAAAGCAGCTCCTTGATCGTTTTTTTCAAGGTCACAACCAGCAGGCAGTAGGTCATTCGGTGTGAAGTCTGTGTAATCTGAGTTGATCTACACTATTAAGGTTATGCTGCATCCGACCACAGCTAAATGATTGAAATGCCATTTATTCCTTTTTGTTTCAGTTTCAAAAACCCCAGGAACATTATCCTCCTTTTCGCTTCGGAACGGTCCCAAATGGCAGCACAGAGAGGAACATTCGAAGCAATTACCCTGACATGCACACCCACATGATCAAATACAACCAGAAGGGAGTGGAAGAAGCTCTCAACAGCCTTAAGACAGGGTGGGCTTCAGCGATAACACTTTATGTGTGTGTAGTAGTGTGCCAGAGCTCGAAGGACTAAAATAAGATATTACGGTGGTACCATTTGGGGTCTGTTCACAGTTTGCAAGTTTGGTTTGATTAAACTAACTCTGGTGTGTTTGCTCTGTAAGTTAATTTATTTGAATAAGTGTGGAAGCTACCATAGACTGAAACTACACAAAACAAACACTGGTGGTGTTTGATTCAAATATGTCAGCAACAGGGACCAAAGAAATCAAAATATTTCCCAAAAGGCATGTCCCTAAAGCATAGTGGAACTGTGGTACTTTTTTCTGGTAATAATTGCAGCTCTTCACAAATTTTGTCATAAAATATTCATCATAAAAACCAGACCCAACTTATAATGTTACTGTATGTATAATGCAATACACCCTTACATGCTACTACCGTATACCATACATGTGCAAAAAACAGGGTGATCCTCTATTTGGTTATTATTCTGTGATGAGAGGAACTCAGTTAGTCATTATAGGCATCATTTAGAAGCAATTTGGTTAGATATTTTTGAGTTGCAGAGATCTAAAGGTCAGTGAAACGCTGGTGGGAAACAGCCAAGCATAAATAATGTATCGTCCTCCATTTGTCAAGGAAAAAAGGAGTATAAATTAACAAGAGCTAATTATTTACTTGACATAATTATGTGTAATTATTAAGCCATTTGCCTTGGGCTCATTTCTGTCCTCTGTGTAGGAAGTTGGACGCCTTCATATATGATGCAGCAGTTCTTAATTATATGGCTGGCAAGGATGAGGGCTGCAAGCTGGTCACCATTGGTAGTGGGAAGGTGTTTGCTACCACAGGCTACGGCATTGCTCTGCAGAAAGACTCCCGCTGGAAGCGCCCTATAGACCTGGCTCTTCTCCAGTTCCTGGGAGACGGTAAATTGCACTAGGGGGACCGGAACTGGTCCACACTTAATATCCTCTGCCCCAGCATGAAAGCTATCACATTCTCCTCTTAGTGTAAAAAACTCAATGTGCTGAGAATTCAGAGGTTATGAAAGGCATTTCGGTGCAAACTACAGGTAAGAGAAAACCTCAGATGAATTAGTGAGCAACCATGCTGCCTATTTTGTTTTGTTTTATTTCATTTTATTTCATTTTTGTATTTTTCATTGATTGATTGGTTGTTTGATTGATTGATTGATTGATTGATTGATTGATTGATTGATTGATTGATTGATTGATTGATTTGATTTGACAATGCATTTCTCACCATAAATGTTACATGCAATTTTATCTAAATTAGGTAGCTTTTTTAACAGCCTTTCAAATAATGTCCAGGTTAGCACATTATTTCATATTGGGGCAGACCACATATGTGATTCTTATGTATCCTCTTGTTTCTGTCATAGTTGAGTAGTCTTTGCCTGCCGCTGTTTCTGGCATTGTTCCTGACCCTGTTTCCTTTCATGCAGGGGACACACAGAGACTGGAGACAGTATGGCTGTCTGGAATATGCCAGAATGAGAAAAACGAGGTCATGAGCTCTAAACTAGACATAGACAACATGGCAGGTGTTTTCTACATGTTGCTTGTGGCCATGGGTCTCAGCCTGCTGGTCTTCGCTTGGGAACATCTACTTTACTGGAAACTGAGGCACTCTGTTCACAAGTCTGATCACTTAGACTTTCTGCTGGCCATTAGCAGGGTAAGACTGCAGTTTGCTAATTTGCATTTTAATACATTTTTGTTTCGATTTATACAATGTAATGATACGAGGGCTGTGTATCGATATATATATAGTAGTTTTGCTTGTGTTTTTTAAGAAATTAATAATTTTACTTTGCAAAGATGTGAAGATGTATATTTCAAACAAATGCTGTTCTTATGAATATTCTATTCATGGAAGGACCCTGAAAAAATATTAAGACACTTCACTGACAATTATAAGTACCACATCTGCATATTACAGTGATGTCTAAAGACCCTTGTATAATCATAAAAAAGCATGTTATACTCTTATATAAAAAAAATTATTATCTCTTTGCAAATACTGTAAACTGATCGATTTAAACTCCTCAATTCATTCATTCATTTATTCAAAGAAAAACTGGCTCATACGAGCCTTGTGTTGCACTGTTAGACAGGCATTTTACACTTATAATTAAACAAAAAAAATCATCATGCAATGTCTATTGTTGAATTGCATCTACTGTATATTATTTTACTAAAAGAGATGCTTGGGCAAATTAAGTTAAAATATGACCACATTATTGTAGTATAAATAATGAAATAATTCACCATATGGAGGCACATTAAACTTTGACATGAAACACTGAACTGATCTTTGTCTCCTACAAAAATATAATTTGCTGTATTAATCATTATAATGGAAACAAATTATGAATGAATCCAATGAAACGCCTACAAAATACCACTTATCTGCAGGAATACACTCTCATTACTCATTTTATGTTTTAGGGCATATACAGCTGCTTCAATGGAGTCGAAGACATTGGCAGATCTACTGGCATACAGAATCCAGATATCACCGCCAATTATGCCCAGGCCAACATGCTGAAAATGCTTCAGACAGCCAAGGACATCGTCTCCTCCGCCAAAGTTGAGAACTCATTGGATAACGCCACCAAGACCATTGAGAACTGGAGCAGACGGAGTGGCAGCCTCCCAGCACGTATTCCTCTGGTGACTACCACAGAAAAAGTTCCCGGTCACTTCTCTTATATTGCTAATGTCGCAGAGAACCACATACCTCATATGCAGCGTTCCATAACTCCACCTTTCACACAACACACTACAACCACTAGCCCACCGCTAATGCTAAACCACAGAGTCCTAACACGGCCAACTCCTCTTCGCTACACACTTCCCTCCAGGACCAGGGGTCTCTATGATGGCATGCTTCCTGTATCCAGTCTGAGCACACCGCATCTTGCCATGCATGACCCTCCATCTGACCTGGCCCACACAGGTTCCTCCTTCGTCCCATATAGAGACATTTACACCGAACATCACAAGGCCTGTCACAATGACTTCTCTGATGCAGTCAGGCGAAAAAAGAGGCCCCAAAATCTCCTGGTGGAATCTATGGATTTGAGGGGTCTTCATGATTATAAAGAGCAATTAACTTGTCACACTGAAGCCAACAGTTTTTCTGAAAATCACCTTTCCTCATCATTCAGTGAAAATCCCTTTGTGGTAGCAGACACAGCTTGTAACTCTTGTGCCAAAACATACTTTGACCCCGCATTCGATGAAATACCTTTGATAGGGAAAAGGAAGCTTCATCGCAGACCATCGTTCCTGAAAGCCACTTGGGGTCCAGACAGAGTAAAATTCCCAGGTGACAGACCCACTGCTGCACCCCCTTCTAGAGTAACTATACCTGACCTGTTCCCTTGCGTGGATGTACACGGACGGGTGAGAAACACCATGTGTTATGGCCAACCAATGGATCACACCTACCTTCATGCCTTCCGGCGAAACTCCAGGAAAAGTCAGAAGCTGAGACATAGCCAGTCCACCAGGCTGCCTTCCTACAAGGAGGCAATTTTCCACAACGTGGCAGCTGTCAGAAGGGCATCCAGCTTGGTGCATAGACCCTACTCCTACCCAGAGCTGCCAGTCTACCAGAGCCCACTGTCATATGGACCAGCCGAATTATGCAACATCTTCCCGTGCATGGGACATGCCAGTGACAGTGTATATGGAGGGTATAGGGCACCCACACAGCTGCAGGATGGCCATCTAGTGCCTGTTCCAGGCAGCAGGGTGGTTCATAGCAGCCCTATTGTGCCCATGACATGGGGCAGAATTTCCAGTCTGGAGTCAGAGGTGTGAACTTGTCCTTCCATGTGCCAACTATGAACTATTTGGACCACAAGATTCTACTGACCGGTAAAATGACTTTGCCTTTAAAGACCAATTCACACTGCACCGACAGTCAGCGACCAGCAGCAACAGACACGTTCATCTGGTTACCTCTATTGGCATTGGTCAGTGCTTTTATTTAGTAATTGGTTGTGGTAAAGCTGCATTTGTCAGGAATGTCTAAACTGAAGTGACTGTTAACATTGGTTGGAATCACTGGGGGGAGTTTGAATTGGCCTTAACGTGACAGTGCACCCCAAAATGAAAATCTGCTGTTTATTTATTCACCCTCAGGCCACCCCAGATATAGGTGTCTTATTTTTCTTCAGATGTTTTTTTTTTACTCTCAATGTGCTGTTAGCAGTCAACTTGTTTTTTTTTTTTTTTGAATCACCAAGGACCACAGTTTCAGCTAAAAACTTCTTTAACGTTCTACTCAAGAAAAAAGTCATCTGGGATAGCCGGAGGGTGAGTAAATAAATAGAACATTTTCATTTTGGGGTGAACTGTTCCTTTAACACAAGCAGAACACAAATCATGGTTATTGTTTCATTTGTTTTCTTTTCTTAATATATATTTTTAAGTGCAATAATGTAATAATTGAGGGAATTATTTAAGAAAATATTCAAATGGCGTTCTAAATTTAAAACGTATGGACATGTAAACTATTAGCCGTTCTCTTTAGTCCACCAAATGCAATATATTCCTATATGTGTATTGGAGGGGATGAAAGAGTGTTTCTTCAAAGGTTGTAGTAGTGAAGTCAAACCGGGACACTAAACTATACGAAGTGTTCATTTTGAAGTACATTTGCTATTATAGTGTGTGATTCTCTATGATATTGAAATTTTGTAAACACTTCAGACATATTGTCCGATATTTTTTATTTTAACAGCAGGGCTATATAAGTGGATTCTTCAGGCTCTAACGTTCCCTTTCTGTCTCTTGTTCAACGTCCAATCTCCTCTCTCTCACTCACTCTCTCTCTCTCTCTCTCTCTCTCTCTCTCTCTCTCTCTCTCTCTCTGCTGTAAGCGGGCTTTTGAAGAAGAGCAAATTGAATGGTACTCTAATATTAGCATCATCAAGGATCTTCACACTTTAATAAATCACAAAGGACCATCAGTTAGTCCTTTGTAACTGCTGTCTTCTTTAGATGGCTGACGGATATAACTCTTTGAACACTGCCTTTTATATGCAGAGCCATGGCATATTTTAGACCGCTTTTAACAGGGATTGGCTATTTGCAACGGAAAGAAACATTGCTTTAATAATATCCCTCAAATATGTCTGCTGACATCCATAAGATCAGGTTTAGTGTAGAATTTCTGCCGTTGATGTCAGATGACTGCTACAAAGTCTGTTTGACCTGTATACTAAACCTCACATACCCACGAGGAAATCTGTCTGTGCCTCAAAATAAACTTGCGATGCTCCAGAGTGTGAAAGAGCGAGAGAAGGATGGTGCAACGGATGGAAAAGAAAAGAAACCACAACGAAAGGAGAAACCACACTTCCTTCAGTCGGGATTTAAGCTACAATATCTGAATGTGTACGAGCTCCTGAGACTCGTTTGAGGTTGTCACGAAAGTCTCATTAAAGCAACATTGCGGAGTGATCATACAGGAGGACATGCTACCAAAAAGTGTCCTTTACTCTAGGATTTCATTATATGGGCTGTCTCTACCGCATGGCATTCTTGTGATGCTCAAGGTGACCTGTGCTGGGGTAATTATGCTGTAAGGCTTTTGTTATCTCTCGATAAGAAGCCCTCTTTTCAAGCGGTGAGCGAGGAGCGTTTGAGAATCCAAACATTGAAAAACTTTACAGTTTTTTTTCTTTTCAACACAAGCTTTTCTTTGTTATTGCCATAATACAGTTCATAGTGCAGCTGCAGTGATTTAATCTTCCATACACCGCCAGCACGCGGAGATAGATTTATGTACCACAGAATAATTGTACTGTTTTCATAATGTTTCTGCCAGTTGTGTGACATCAAAAAAGAGGCCTGGCGCAGAACAACACCACATTTCATTTTCATAAAAAAAAAAAAAAAAAAACAGAAAGCACAAGGAGAGGCAGGCTAAAGCCATCATCATCATCATCATCATCATCATCATCATTGCAATCCCAGCAAAGTCTTATTTCTCGGTGTTCCTGAAAAGCATATTATTGAATGATCTCGCAAGTTGATAAATGATTCAATACATGCATATAAAAACATCAAGGGAGGCTGGGGATCGTCCTCTGGAAGAAATAAGCAGCAATATATCAACGCCACAGGTAGCTGTGGTGAAAAATGAAATGCATTTAAAAGTCAAGGGGGCCTGGTCTCATCCAGCCATGTAAAAGATGCAATGGAATGACGAGGCAGACGTGTGTTTGCAGAACATTAATAATTCACATTCACTTGAGTGTCTGATCAGATTTGCTTGTGATTCAGCCCCATGGAAATCCCCTAGAACATCTATTGCCACTCATGTGGTTATAAGAGTGGTATTCTTCTACATTAGGGGTGTGTGATATTGACAAATTATAATCATAATTAAATTTGTGTATTTTTAGTGTGTTGATAATAATAAGTACGAAATGACAAGTATCGCTAAATTAGACTTGAAATTGTAAAGTAGAAAAACTGAAATAGAATTTTCTTGTAAACACCTTTTCATAGCGTACTGTCACAGAGCCATTCTTGAAAAGAGAAATAATGGAAAGTGCTGGACAAAAGAGAAGAGAACGCACACATTTCTAGACATGCTCACAATAAAACAATTACACCTGCACTGTCACGCCTTCATTTCATTGCTTTTCTTCAGGGCTGCAAATTGTCCCAGATGCTGCTGGTCACCTTGAGCCAAGGGCTTCACTGCCTGGCGGGAGAAGGGGAACGATGGAGAAACACACCACTGAGAGGCTGCCAGTCAGAAAGTCCATCAATTAACAACTCAACAGTCTGATAAACGAGTAGGTTTCCCCCCCGCACTACAATCAACAACTCGAAATATATACAGTCCATTTATTTACTCTGTTGCAAGTCAATCAGTGTGGTATTGAATGTGGTCAAAACACGAATGTTGCTAATGGTAAGTTAATGAAAGCTTCCGCACAATCACGAGTACATTGTCTGCACTGAGCTTATCCAAATCGAATGAGGGGATTTTTATCAAAATTGTAGCACAATGTTAATTAACCTATGAGTATTACGTGTACTATACCGTTCTGTGTGATTTATCTCATCCACGACTAGCAAGCGATATCAGGAATCCAGGGTCTGTCTTAATCTATCAAATCTGTAATTGAAGAGCTGTAACTAAACGTTGCACATTAAAGTCCATTAATCCAAAAGGAGCTGTTTGAACGGGTTGCGATGGGTTTCCGTAGTTTATAAGCAACTTTTATACAATGTATGTATTCGGTTGTTTTTGTAAAAGTTTGCATCGGGTCTGGCTGGACAAATGTTTTGTCTTCTGATTGTCATATCATACTCACGAAGAGACCTCGTGCTCACTGTTTTAATTAAAGGAAACCCTGTGCTGTGTGAATTAACGGTTCTCAACCTTTGTACTGATCATCTGTTCTAGCTCTCGCGACGCGACAGTGGGTCACAGACGCTCATATCTGAGTGACCCTATTCACCCCAATCCTGCCGAGCCTTCCGTACGAGCTCACGGGACGGGTTCCGGGGTTATTAGCTTTGGTTAAGCATCCCCTTTGAGATGGCTCTGTTGAATCAAAGACATGCGCCGCCGGCTAATTATTTCAAAAACGTTCATGGCGAGGTGTTTCGAATGACAACTCTGTGAAAATAAAAGGATGTTCTTGCCATTAGAGGCTGGTTATCTTTGTCTGTACATGATTGCAGGTTGTAGCAATGGGAAAAAAATGGTTTCCGCCATCAAAGAAAAGAGTAATTGAGACTTTTTAACAGAACTTTGAGTTTGTAAGTTGTTAATTCATTTTAAGGTCAACTCAATATTACGCAATAAAATCACAGAATTTATATAAAAAGTAATCATATTCGTGAATATCAATATTAGTTGTGTATATGCACATTTGAGAGTGTGTATTGTGTGCTAATATTCATTCATATTTTAAAAGTGTGGCGTGTTCCAATTAATGTGCATATTTTTATTTTATTTCTTTTTTAAGAGATGCATATGCACAGCTTTCGAGTATATACTTGTTTATCTGAATTCGAGTATATACTTGTTTATCTGAATTAGTACTGTTTCCATTCAACATTTTATAAAAGAGTTTTAATACTACTACTACGTGACCTAGCAAAATTACATAATAAGAGCCTACTTTTAAATAACCTTTGAAAAATGGTCCTTACACTTACAATATTTTGCTTGTATGACCAATGAGGTGGTGAATGCTCAATTATGATTGGTTGATTAAAAATCCATTTTAATTATTTTTAGGGAAATGCACCGCTAAAGTAGTTCCAGGCAGGTTTTGACATCCATATCTCTGTACTGAATGATTTTAGTTCTTTCAAAGTTCTTTACAGCATACAACAGCAATTAAACCACAACCCACAAAAAGACATCGAGCAAGCAAATAAATGTATTAAACAGCAGAATAAAAAAATGGCTAACTATTTCCATTGATTTCATCATTTAAAAAGTTGCTTAGGTTATCGACAGACACTTCATTTCACCTTCAAATAAACGCATCAGGCTGCATATTAACAACTCAGTCATTTGTTAGTAATACCATTAAATGTTTCAAAAATTGGTAGCCACATTACCACATTGGGTGTGAATTATTCTGTATTAATTCAGTGGTCTGTCATCAATTATTTGTTACCATTGTAGATTGAAAGTAAATAATTATGTGAAAAATTAGTCAATCAAAACCCAGTAAGAAATCTGCACTTTTTAAAATGCACTTTTTTGGTAAAATAGCATAATCTAGAGGTCTTTGCCTTTCATATAAGCCAGTTCTGATACCAAATGATCAACTACACTGTAAAAAATCATGGTTGCCTTACATTTTTAAGATGAATCAAATTAACTTTATGAGTCCATTGAACTTATATTATATTAAACCAACTTAACTGCATAACTTATTAAATTAAGCTAGAACATGATTAACTTAGTTTCAAGAGTTCACACTTAGCTGATGATTGATAATAAAGCGTATTTGGCATGCTGTCCCGGGAGAGAGCCCTGAGCTCAGAATATCCTCGAGCCGGGGCTCCCTCCCATTTGAAGGGCAAGAGGGGAGTTTGAGCTCAGGTAGGTCTCGAGAACTCCCCTGCTGTGAACGTGCTTGAGATATATCTTAAGATGTTATTTTTGAGAAGTCAATTTACTTATGGTGAATGTCTTTGGACGGTGGGAGGAAACCGAGAAGCCCGGGGAAAACCCACGTGAGCACGGGGAGAACATGCAAACTCTGCCCAAAAAAAATGCCGACCGGCCCGGTGAGGGGCAAAACCGGTGATGTTCTTGCTGTAAGGCAACAGTGCTAACCACTGGGCCGCCGTTCCGCCCAATCAGGAGAAAGGAAGGAGTAGGGGTGGATGGGGGTATTCTTCAAGACGAAGATGACTGGAGTGAAAAACTGATGCGGTGCCAGCCGTGTTCAATCCTAAGCACGCGATCCTCTCGAAATTAGTTTATAAATAAACCACACTTAAGTTTCAATGAACTAAAAACATATGATGTCATGACTAATTGGTCATATATTTTTTTACAGTGTAAAAGTCAAGTTATTATGTGTTATTCCTAAAACATGGACATAGACGACAAGACTTTTGTCAGGTAGTGTATTATATCCATTAATCTACTTATGTAGTTCTCTCTGAATTGAATCAGTATATAAAACAATATAAACAACACTGCTGTAGTTTACCATTTTACTGTGAACTGTACTGTACATACATAGAATACTGTATATATCTGCATAAAAATCGGCATTTCTAAAATCAAAAGTTAAATTTAGATTGACCTATTCAACAAAAGTACACTTGTCCTGAACAGCTTAAGAATGGGAATGTTGATAGGGTTGTAAAATGATATTCCACTTCTGTTGTTTGCAAGCGATCTGAAACAGCCAGAGGTTCAGTCTTTAGATGGAGCTGGAAATTTGTTGCGAAGACCAATTTCACCTTGTGTCAAGAAGGGCTTGAGTAGGTACTGGGCCATATATAAGCAATAGATCATCTGTACGGCCAGCGGAGAATGAAGCAATATATGTAGGATGTAAGAAATGGATATACTTGTGCTTTTTTGCCTCCAGACGTGGAATTGAACATATGGATGAACAGCAAAATCTGAACCATTTTTTTTTCCTTACAAACTTTTTACAGCATGGAAGACTCAAAACAATTCTTTTGTTTACTTTAGTGCAACAAAATTTGGCACAATGTCATTTAAAAAGCTGATTTAAATTACTTTATTTATTAAATTTGGTTTATCATTTAAAAATATTATAAATATACTAATATACTGGCTTTTTGTCACATGAATTTTAAAACTACATGAATTTAAAATACTCCTTATTTATAATTATAGACATTTCTAATTTAAATATGGGCCTCACGGTGGCGCAGTGGATAGCACGTTTGCCTCACAGCAAGAAGGTCGCTGGTTCGAGCCTCGGCTGGGTCAGTTGGTGTTTCTGTGTGGAGTTTGCATGTTCTCCCTGTGTTGGCGTGGGTTTCCTCCGGGTGCTCCGGTTTCCCCCACAAGTCCAAAGACATGCGCTATAGGTGAATTGGGTAAGCTAAATTGTCCGTAGTGTATGAGTGTGAATGGGTGTGTATGGATGTTTCCCAGAGATGGGTTGCAGCTGGAAGGGCATCCGCTGCGTAAAACATATGCTGGATAAGTTGGCGGTTCATTCCGCTGTGGCGACCCCAGATTAATAAAGGGACTAAGCCGAAATGAAAATGAATGAATATGCAAAATACTTCACATATTTAAATATTTAGTTTTATTGTTCATAAATATAAAATAAATTTTGGGAAAAACATAGGGACTACATAATTTAAACAAATTATTACTGCAATTTCAAAATGTTAAAGTGTAAAATATAGTGTGTTAAAAAAGCATATATGTAGCAATCTTATATCATTTTATAAGTTTTTATAATTCGTTTTATAATCATGAGATTTCAGCTAATTGAAAATAAATAATTAAATAAATAAATGTCAGTGTGTAGTCCTGTTGAAAGGTTAAAGCCAAACTGTCCCGAACAAATCCCGCATTGTTTATCATCGCTCATTTTGTCCTTCCAAGGTGACAGTGGCAGCAGTTGGCCTTGGCTCATAACATGGCAGCAAATTAACATCCCCTAGGTTGCCATGCCATAGACCCGCTATGAGTGAAACTACACTTTACCAGGCTGCCAGTGAGCTCTTGGAGACGCATTCATTTCTAATTAAGAAGAGCTTGAGTCTCAACCGCCGACCGAGTTTACAATAAAAGCCTTTCTTTAAGCAGCAAATCCATTTTCCTATGCCAAACCTCCAGTGACGTCTGCCAAAACAAATGAAGAGAAAAACCCTGCCGCTGTAAATATATCACAACTCAAGGCGACAGTATTGTGTGATGGACATTGTGTGATGGACAAAATTTCTGCGATATATATTATAGATATTATATAGATATATATGTCTTGAAAAATATCTAGTAAAATATTATTTTTATAAAAATATTATAGTTATTAAAACTATTATGTATAGAAATGTGTTGAAAAGATCTTCTCTCCGTTAAACAGAAATTGGAGAAAATAAATAAACGGGGGCTAATAATTCAGGGGGTTTAATAATTCTGACTTCAACTGTATATGTTTTTAGCACCTATAGCTGATGATTGGTCTCTTTACTAGCCTATAAGGCTGGAGCGTCCATATTGAACATTGCATTTTTTTTTCCTTTTAATTTTTTATCCATGTGAGTGTTATCCGTGAGTCTGGACATGGACATAACTATTTGCTGCTTTGTACCTGTTAAAGTCCCAAAATCCCTGGAAACCCAAACGCTGATGTGTTTGAGTTGACGGCACCATCCAAAGGTGCACAAAACTTTCCCGTCTCCTTCAGGAACTGCCTCTGGATGGCAGCCGCTTCCAGCATTATTGAAGTTTATGGGTGTCCAGTTTGAAGACCTGCTATTACTCCCATATGCCGGCCACAAAAATCAGAAACATTTCCCTTCTCCCTAATGGCCACATCACAGCCCAAGCAACGCTGCATGTTTAGCTCCTCTGCTTGTATATCCAACATCACGGATAGGCACATTTTTTGCTCAGGTTTAATTATTTGAACTCGCGTGAAAGACACAATTGAGGAAAATTAAATCACGCATTCTGCATCATTCGCATTGCCTGGTGGAAATTCGCCTCTATTCACGTGTATGCACTGACGGAATTCTTAATACCGTGTTTGGTGTGAACCTTGTGCATTCTATAGTCTTTGACTTTCTTACCAACTTTTAATTCCTAGTTAGTTTTCACCTGCCTTGTATTATACCTCCAGACGATGGTATTGCATGACCAACATACAAAAATGTATTTATTTTTTCTTAAAATCTTCCCTCTCCATTCATTCGCAATTCGGCCTGATCTCACAAGAGAATGTAACTATTTTACATATTGACTAAAACGTGGCTAATTCACACAAAATCCTGTACGATTTGAGTTGTAGGAAAATGTAATATTTTTAAAAAGAGGCCCGGCCCCAAACACCATCCCCAAATCCAATCGTCATTGGGAGATGAGCAATTCATACAAAAACTATAAGAATGAGATTGTACAATTTCGTACAAATTAACCACTAAATTCAAAAGTTACGAATTGTGTGAGATTGTGTTGGTTGCATTACACTGACAAATAAAAAAAATAAAATAAAAAAACTGTGACATCCCATCTCATATGATGATAATGTTGTTGTTTTTTTTACACCAAATGTAAACCTTGCAACCTCTGAGAAAAGGACAAACAAATGATAAGAAATACCCTGCCACTATAAATGCTTCATATATTACTGTATATCACAAGATGATAATACGATGCGACAAACATAAACACATTTAAATCATCATTCTCCTATAATCTTCCACTTGCATTCATTCACAAAACATAAGACAACTGGTTGCATCCAGCCTAATCTCATGACAAAATGTAACTAGTTTATGTATTGACAAAAAAGTGGCTAATTTATATGATTTCAGTTTTATAAAAACATGTCCTTTAAAGATGCCGTGCCCCCAAACTCAACCCCCTAAACCCAACCGCCACTGGGGGATGAGCAATTTGTATTAAAATGTATGAATGACAATTAACGAATTAGCCACTTCATCAAACAACTGCCATGAGATTGTGTTGGTTGCATTACACTAATGTCAAAAAGCAAAATAAAAAAATGGAAAACTGTGACAGTACCATCTAATATGATGATGTTGTTGTTTTGATATATTATTTATAAAGAGGACATTACAATGTGACAAACATACAGAAATTTAAATCGTCATTCCCTTATAATCTTCCCTCTCCATTCATCCACAGTACAGACAACTGGTTTCCTCACACGGATGTCAAAAAGCAAAAAATAAATAAATAAATATACTGTGACGATCCCATCTAATGCGAGGTTGCTTTTTTTAAGCACCTAATTTATACCTTGTGTCTGGAAGAAGGACTGAGTGACTGAAATACTAATATGTGAGACAGCAGAAACCCTCAGTATATCTGTTCATTCCTGGAGTCACAGAGACCGAGGGTTGTGTGTGTCCTCAAGGAAATCAGTTTTGGAGGCTGGATCCATTAGAGTGTCTATTGTAGAAATTATCTATGAAATCAAGGCAGGTCATGCATGTCCTTGACAGAACAAAAGGCAGTACAACCCTTGGTCCATACATATCCATCTCTCAGAGAGCAACGGGGTCTAATGGAGATTGATGTGCTTTTTTTTGGTAAATTAGGATCATATATAATGCTGTGTTGTACCTGTATGTGGCCTGTACAAGTCATATTAATATTTGTAGCGTCATTTCCTCACCATAGCAATGGCATTCAGTCTTGACACTTTTATGTATTACTCTCACAACAACATAGTGGAAATATAGTGCCTATTACGCAGCCCAAAGCAATGAGGAGGATTTTATTTCACATCCTAAATCCTGATTTTACTGTTAAGCAAAGTGGTAAGAAAAAAAAAATATATATATACTTTTACAAGCCCAAAGAATGTGCTTTTTCTCATGATAGCATCAATTATACTTGCTTTTAATTACAGTAACATAAAAAAGGTAATGCAACACAGTTCTTGAATTTCAGTCACGTTAAAAAAAACCTGATTATTAATTACACATTTATAAAAACCATTTAACGACTTGAAATAAATAACTGAAATTAAATAAAGCACATAATAATATTTGATTCAGTTAAACTTGGTGTGCTAAAATGTCAAACTTAAATAAAAAAGGTATTTCAGATTAAAAAAAAAAAACAGAAACAGAAAATAAATAAATAAATAAATAAAAAAACATTAAAACTATTAATTAAAAAAGCATAATAGTATCTCAGTGGTATGAAAGTAACACTGGCAAGGATTAAAAGCCATTAAGGTCAGCTTTTCCTCAATGAAATTTGATATAAGGATCTGTTTACATGTGCCTCTGTCAACTACACACCAAATAACATGACATTCATACTGAGATTTATCATGCTGTAGTCTCATTAAAGCGTTTGGCCGCTATGAAACACATGTAATTCCTGTCAGTGCAATGTATTACTGAAAGCATATGTGAATGTGCTTTTGCTGGTCAGGATGAGGTTTCTAATAATCCTGGTCTCCAGTGAGCACTTCATTGAGTCTATGGTGCATTAAATCGCCCAAAGACGCCCCGCTTCATTATTCTACATATTTCATTATGCTGCTTAATAAATGAGCACAGGGCACAGGGCTTGGATCCATATAACACTGTTCCCCCAGTAGACTATTTTGATATTCTGGCACATGGCATTTGTGTTTAATATTGTGTATCTCATCTGTTCTGTCAGTAAAAACTAAATACATTAGTACAAAGTAACATTAAAGTTAACACTAAAGTTACTATAGCTAACGTAAGTAAAACTAAAACTATTTTGTTATTAATTGTTTAATATGTTATTTGAAGTAAAAATGAAATATTTAACTGAAATTTCTTTATATGTTATTATTGTTATTATTATTATTATTATTATTATTATTATTATTATTATTATTATT
>CAIGQW010052810.1:2429256-2447234 GCA_903798125.1 Danio choprae
ATATTAGATCTCCACTATATATATATATATATATATATAAATATATATATATATAAAAATTAAACCAAAACGTGGAACCTGGAACCTGACTTCCTCCAGTGCTTTTGTTGCTACAAATATAGTGCATATTAAAAGAAACAATGCCTCATTTAAATATTTAAACACAACATTTCATAAAACATTTTTTTAAAAAGTGTGCAATTCTTAATGTAATAAATTAACAGTTAAAGCATGGTGATGTTTTTGGCTGATGGCTGATCTCTTTTTTTTTTTACTCTTTGGCCTCTGCCATCTCCCTTTTCAAAAGGAGTTTGCTTTACTCAGAGTCTTTGAACATCGAGACAAATCATACTGAGCCTCTTTCCAGCCGCCGAGGGAGAGCCGCATGGTAAGTGCTAATGGTTTAACAAAAATGTATTAGATCTCCACTGTCAAAAGGGCAGAAACGCTTAGACTGAAACTGCAACCATTAAGAAAAATAATGGCGAGTGTTTCTTCTGCTATGGACAATTTTATGCCCTTCAAACACAGTTCAACAGTGGTCAAACAAACATCATAGGAAATGTCGGTCATTTTTCCTAAACTGCCATTTTCATCACATTTCACAAAATAAAATATATATATATATATATAATTAAATATAAAATAAAGTCCATCATATAATATCAATTTAAAAAAAGGCATTTATTCAGTTATTTCTTTTTTTATTTTGTTTGTTGTACATTTATAGTCACAAAACATTCACAAAATATGTATTTTCTGTTTGTATGCATGAACAAATGTAAAAAAGTTACAGTAGTATTTAATAAAATTATTATATTTATATATAAAATTATTATATATTATATAAATTATGTACAATTTGATTATGGTTATATTTGACATATTGATAATATTAACATTTTATTATTATAATTGTGATTATTAAAAATCTGGGTCTGAGACAATATAAAAATATATAGCCATTCATTTGAGGATTTATTCCACCGCCATTCAGCCAAAACGCAGTACAAAAACTAAATATTTGGGATGGCGAGGAACACCGCAAACATCTGCCATTTTAGGAAGAGAGGCTGAATGTGTTTTGGCACTTGTGCAGGCCTGTAACCCAGTTACTCAGGTGGTGGAAATGAACTTTGTTGTTTGTGCCGGACCTCTGAACCGCTCTGCCAGACTCTAAACAGCCTGTAATGACTGACAGACAGACAGCAGACTGTACAATATTATGATGTTTATTCAAAATATGCAACGTGTCTCTCCTTTGCACGATCAGAGGGCAATGAGCAGTGGACATGCTTGTGTCACACAGGAACTAATTAAACGTGAAAACATCAGAAGGCAATCAATTTTCACCATTTGACACGAGAGGACGGAGAACAAGACGGCGGGCTGTGAATGACAGAGATGGACATGGACTGAGAGACTGCTAACCTGAAGGAGAGCAAACGGGTGTCACATCAGTGCAGATGTAACTCGCTGAATGAACGTCCCTCTGAGGCCAATTGATCTGAGAGGAACACATGATTTACTCAAGCATGTCCTTCAAATCCCATAAGACTTTCTGTCCTCAGTGCGACACAAAAGGGGCTATTTATATTTGTAATCTTCTTCTTTTTTCCATTAAAGGTTTCCTCACAACGTTTTCATACACTGTATAAAGTAACTATGATTTTGCCAGTAAAACACTGAAAAAATATGCTACTTAACAGTTTCCAGGTATTTTCAGTTTAGTTCAGGGTTCCCACGCTTCTTGAAAGTACTTAAATTTCAGACGTGAACTCAAGGCCTGGAAAGTTAAAACAAACAGACTGTAGGTCCTTGAAATTGCTTGAATTGAAAGTTTATGGTGTTATTTCAACAACTGTACTGTGCTGCTTTCAAACACTGAAGGAAACACCTAAAAAATTCTTCATTTAAAAAACTTACATTTAAATCTTAGACAAGAACTATGACAAATAATGCATTTGATCAATATTTCAGAAACCGCATTTGAAAAAACCCAGCATTGAATTCAACTAATTGTATTAATGCTCTTTGAACATGATTTTTGAAAATGACACATACAAAACATCACCATTACTATGACATTATAATTAAAATAAGTTGAAACAGCACAATTCTTACATTTTTTGGCTGGACAACTTAATTGTTTTATCTTCAATCTACTTACATTTGTAAAAACGATGAAGTTAACTTAAACATTGTGTGTTGGGACAACATGAAGGAATCGTGTGAAACCCAACATTATTTACAGTGCAAGTTACAGTCAAACACCAGCAGCAGATGTGGTTAATATACTTAACCATAATGTAGTATACTACATTAATTGACAGACTTCAATGATTCATCAAGGTTTTCTATTTATTTCAGCTGAAAATTTTAAATAAATGTTGAAAAGTCTATCAAATGTACTTTTATTGATATTATTAGTAGTCCAAAACAATATATTTTCAGGTTTGGTGATGCAAATTATGGTACCAAAACAGAACAGAACACTGTTTTATACAATATATTGTTTCAAACTACAAAATGTTTCTATAAAAGTCACTTTGTTCAATTGTAGAGCAGAATTTTCAACATTAAACAATCTTGACGCAGAGATCAATGTACCTTAATTAAATCTGAATATGTAAAATAATTAACAGGGTTCCCACTCTTTCATGCATACCAAATTCAAGGACTAATCACTAACATTTAAATCGAATACCTTTGTAGTTCCCACCGCCAGACAGTGCCATGAAAGTCTTTCCTATACTTAACATTTCGCTTACACTTAATATTTTAAATTAGTAGTGTAAACAAGCAGCAAAAATAATCCTTTGAGTGTAAACAGAATGTTTTTCAGTGCACTTAAAATACAGTGAAATAACTACAAAAATAGTATAGGACAAACTAATTTTCTCTGTAAACTGCTAGAAAACGTCATCAATAATTAAAAATGACTTAATTAAAAATGAGCACCTATTAACTAACACTACATTTTACAAGAAAATACTATTTCAGTCATGTATGGAGGACTTTTATTATGCTTTTTGAAGCTTAAAGTACATTTAGGTTTTGGAGATGTCTTACGATAGAATCTAAGTTCGAAAAACACTTCAATTGTCTCCTAATACACACTGCAGCATCAGCTGATTTCTCACAGTGACTAAAAAAGGTTCATTCAAGGAAAAGGCCTTCATATCCAAGAGCCTCCTCAACTCTGATTTGTCAGATGACTGACCCAGTCTGTTTTAATTGGTCTACTGCTTGTAGCGAACGTCAGAAACACAACATCACAACATTACCATAACTCAATTTCAGCTTCAGAGTCTTTCTAAGCAATTACATGCACAATGACAAAACTGTAAAACCAGATTTACTATACTGTATAACAAATGTAGGACGAGTCTTTAAACGTTTATGCAAAGTGAAGCACAGAAAACACTGTTGTCGACAACATAAATCAAAACTCTTCCAGGCCTGTACTATAATAACAGTGTTTAAGCATGAAAGAAGACATTGTTTGTGGACAGCCAAAACATAGGCTATATTGTGCACATTTCTTGCAAACCTATGTAGGTTTGTGAAAGAAGTAAAGCTGGAATTACTTATGTGCTACAGGCTCAGCTATATTCAGTTCACAGAGCACATCTATCTAAAACCTAATTGTCTAAAATATATTCTAACACTTTGGATGTCTGTGAAAGATGCAAACTCACCCCTTGCAATCTTAGTCACATGCTTACACCCCAAATTACAATATATACCTATTTAAAGATGGTATGTGATGTTCTTAAGATCGCAGTTGATGAATGCTATTTAATTACTATTTTTGGGGTTCCCCCTCAATCTTAACCCTTAAACCATAAGAAAAGTAGTTTTGTGGCATTTGCCTTGTTACTTGCTAGGTGCAGACTTTTATTGTATTGCTCTTCTCCACAGCCACTCTCTATTTTATTGTGGTTAAAGGATTTAATCTTTTTCCTAGAACTTGAGAAAATGAAATATGGGGATGAAATTTGGGCGGCAAATATAATTGTGATTTTTCTGACTGATATTTTGATCGATTTGCAATTTAACTGAATAAACAGCTCAACATTCTGATTGGTGAGCAGCACACACTTTAAATGAAAGAAATACAACATGCTTTACCTGTATAAATATAGCCTATATAGAGTGTGTAATATATATTCTAGAAGCATTACAGTAAGTCTGTGCACTTCACAAAAAGACAGCTGTAAACATTCTTATGTGATAATAGTTTTGAAAAGATGATTTCAGGTATTAACAAAACAACAACCAGTCAACCATTTCATATACATGTCAGTGTAATAATAATCAGTGTAATAATAACTAATCAAATTTAATTTACATGGTAGGGGAGCATACTTTCTTGAAAAAAGACAACCTTTTATTACTTATTTTAATGATCTGGATTAGGGCTGCATGATATTGGGTAAAAAATGACATGCGATATTTAGTTTGTCTGCGATGTATACTGTATATTGCGATATGAATCTAATCTCACAAGATGATTTATAACTCTACTTATAATCATTTTAAATTGATTGGGATTATTTTTGTAGAAGAGTATCTGCATAAAATGCAATACAATTGAACAGATACAAATAAATTTGATGGTTTTCTGTGGAATTTAACAGTTTTGAGGTACAGATATTCATTCATTCATTCATTTTCATTTCGGCTTAGTCCCTTTATTAATCTGGGGTCGCCACAGCGGATTGAACCACCAACTTATCCAGCATATGTTTTACGCAGCGGATGCCCTTCCAGCTGCAACCCATCTCTGGGAAACATCCATACACACTCATTCACACTCATACACTACGGACAATTTAGCTTACCCAATTCACCTATACTGCATGTCTTTGGACTGTGGGGGAAACCGGCGCACCCGGAGGAAACCCACGCCAACACAGGGAGAACATGCAAACTCCACACAGAAACGCCAACTGACCCAGCCGAGGCTCGAACCAGCGACCAGCGACCTTCTTGCTGTGAGGCGAACGTGCTACCCACTGCGCCACTGTGAGGCTACAGATATTCAATAATATGTAAAATAATAGTGTATAGTCTTTATTGTATAAATAATTAAATACAAATAATTTTGTTTTATATACCTTTATAACCTCTTGCTTGAAATCTTACACAGTCACAGGTCTTAAAAACATCCAAATGAAAAAATTCTCACTCTTATTTTAGGGATAAACTTTGCAATGACCCCACAAATCACACGTTCTGAACTGTGGTGCTGATCAACCATAATGTGACTATTGCAGATTCACACATTGCGATATCAATGCTGAAACATATATTGTGCATCCCTAATCTGGATATATTGGATGTAGATTGAAGTTCAATAAGTGACTGCTACTCTAATTCCAAGAATGAATAAACCAATCTGTTTAAAGCAATAGATCATCATTTTTCTTTCTTTCTTTCTTTCTTTCTTTCTTTCTCTCTTTCTTTCTTCTTGATGTTACTGTGTTCAGGGCAGTTGTTTACAATGGGGATATGGGGTTTAAATGTTATAAAACAGAACTCAAAAAAAGACTCAAAAAAATAACAGGAATAACTGATGCCTCATTTTAGGCAGTTCACTTTTGAAAAACAATAACTCCATTTACTTTGCACTTTGATCTTGTGAACTTTCACATTCACAAACAGCTACATTACGCACTACATAAAATCTAATATCTGAAAAAACATAATAAGGGCACTTTAATATCACTTTGGACCTGTTTTATTTTCAATGCATAGTAGCTCAGACTTGCAGCTAAACTTCTGACATTTGGAATGACACGAGGGTGAGTAAATAATGCAGTAATTTAGATTTTTGGGTGAACTATCGATTTAAAAGTGTCTATTGTAAGGCAGGAGCATGAGACCGGCCATCTCAGAAGGTTTTGTCCACTGAGCTGAGATCATCCAGGCGGTTTTGACGTATGACGTGCCAGCGTATGCAGACAGTATGAGTCCCTAAAGCACAGGCAAAAAATAGACCTGCTGTCTCTGTCAGAGATGTGATTGAGACTGCACAGATCAATGAGTGTGACATCAGCCAAGTGCCCAGTGTCCCAATGAGAGAAGAGAAGGCCTGTCATATGTGGGACATGAGAAATCAATGAATCTCTGAACAGCCTTGTCATTCGCTGACAAGTTCAACTGCATCACGTGTCAAAGTGCTTGATGTGCTGAGCAGAATATGCAACTGGAACACACACGGACATGCAGACATGGACATTAGAATAATGTACTAAAAGCACAAAAAAAATCCCAAACTATATACTTATGTCTTTTTATAACAATTTTAAGTTTACTATATACCTTGTCAAATGAATAGTTCATCCAAAAATAACAATTCTGTCATAACTAACTCACCCTCATTTGTTCAAAACCTAATTGAGTTTCTTCTGTTGAAAACAAAAGAAGGTATTTCGAAAAATGCTGGCTACTGAGAACTACTGACTTTCATAGTAATTCTTTTTCCCTACTAATATGAATGTCAATGGTTACCAGTTTTCAGGTTTCTTCAAAATATCTTCTTTTGTGTTAAAAAGGAGAAAGAATGTTTAAAGCCACAAGAGAGAGAGAAAACAATGAGGTAGTTTTCATTTTTGGGTGAACTATCCCTTTAATTACAATTTCATGGTGCTTTTTGTCATTTAGAATCTTCCATCCTTATTTATATGGTACAACCTGAAGATAATTAAATTATATGTTTATGATTTAATTATATTTAAAGCTGCAATATTTTTTTTCATCACTAGAGGCCACGTATTCACAACAAACAAAGGTGTAGTCTGAAGACACTCTGAGTGTGGACTCCTATGGGAGTCCTGCAGCAATCATGTTCATGGATGAGCAAAGTTTTCAAAATATATTAATATAGTTGTATGAAGCAGAGTAAGGCTGAGTAAGATCCCTGTCACTAGTTAAAATAGTTTTTTTTTTTCAACTCAGGCTGATTGAAGATACGTTCCCAGGACTACATATTTTGAGAACCAGGAATCATGTACCGTGAGCTACGTATGTTTCTAGTTTTTGTTTTCACAAATCCACTAGAGACCACAATGGACATTTTTCACAATGTCGAAAACATTACTGGGGCACGTTTTCTTATAAGTGCCATTTCTCGTAAATTCACCAGAGGCCACTCAGTACATTTCTGCCAATCTCACTGTTCATCTTCCACACATCTGCGAGAGAAAAGCCGGTCGGCTTGTTGTGCGAGTATCAGCTTGCTATCGACTGACCCACTTACCCCCTTCCCTGAAGAGAAACATCACAGCCGCATACTTTTACCACTATTTCACACTGTCTAATTTTACCTGGTATCTGGAACCGTCCTTTGCTGGACTCGAACCCGGTCCGCTTTGCTCCATGTTCCAAGTTCGATTCTTGACTTAAGAATTTTTAGATATTGGGTCTAGAAACAAGACAAAAAAACAATGTAAGAAAAGCCTTTTTTTTGCAGTGTGGCAAGCTACAAAGCAAACTGGTCACGTAAGAAAAACCATCCAAAGCAGTTAGCTGCAGTTAGCACAAAAAGGGAGAGAAGTTGTTGGCAGCATCATATCGCCCTGTAGAGTTTGTTTTACACACAAAATGCAGCCACATGTAGCACAGGGCACGTATTTTAGCGGTTCTCAAATATGTAGCCCTGGGCACATATTTCCAATGAGCATGTGTTGCTTATTTCTCTGGATTTCAACATTTTTAAAAAACATTTAGGAAAATGTATGCAAGATATATAAATATATAACACTGTTCAAGTGTTTTTTGTTTTTTATTTTATTTTAATAAACAATTCATACATATTTTACCTTTGATTTAATTGTCAATGTAATGTGAAGCATATGAGCGGCCAGCCACCACAAATGATAGAGTTAAATCAGAAATTGAAATTCATCAACAACCCACAAAGCTCAATCTTCCCTAAGAAACCCATTCATACTCCCTCACTGTATCGTCTCCATCACTCATACGCCATCTCTGTCATTTAATATCATCATCAAGTCAAGTGGCGCTCAGTATTCAGAACACGAGTGGCGCCGTGAGCCGTTCGACCACCCGCGATTCCCTCTATCCGTCTAAAGACTTTTAGTTAATTCTGCTCCAGCACAGCGAACAACTCACTCTGGAGCTTCACCAGATGGGAGCCCAAGGGGGGGACAGTCCAAAAACACATCCTCTAATTCAACCAACTTTGTTCCTTGGACATTTTATGATGTGTCATTAAAACAGATGAGAAGTCCACGGGGAAGCTGATAGCAAACTGAATTAAAGAGCTTATGAAAAAGTGCACTGTTAAATAGATCACACCAAAAAACCCAAACCCTGTTTTTAATGTCTGTTAGGCCTACATACAGAACAGCCACAGGTGAAAAATGAGCAGATATGCAATAAAAAGAGATCATTCTAGCAGTTGCATAAATGCAGAATATAGATCGAATGTCACACAACCTCCAAGGTCATGATATGTAATATGATAAAGCTCATGTCTGTGATATCAGGGACATTACTATCAATGTGGACAAGTCAGAGGGGACGTTATATTGAATAAAGTCTTTCCTATATTTCTGATGTCTCTTTCATTTATTAGACAGGCTGATGTTTTGATTTAGTGGCTGTCACATGGTACCAGACATCGTACATCCATATTTTATGAGGAGCTCAGGATTGTTTTGCCTAGAGTCCCTTTGGATCAGATCAGGGAGAAGAGTGTAATGGATGGAAAGGTGCAAATCTTCACCGGGTTGAAGGTTATTTTATTTTAATGCATATAAATTTAGCTCTTTAGTATCTCTTCAGTGCCTTGTGATATATTTGCTATATGTCGAAACATTTTATGCACAACAATTCATTTTTTTATTATTAAACTAAATACTGTATATATATATAAAATAAATATTAAATATTATTGTTTCTTTCTTTTTAACTCTTTTTATGCCATTGAACTGTTTAAATCGCAAGTGACTGAAGATGAATTGACAGTGCACTGCCTCATGTTTTGTTGTAGTTTGACGATTTTTAAAGGAATTTGATTTGCAAATTTGAAGACTCAATCGATAGTACATAATAGATTGTATAAAATGATATTAGGCATATGGGCCTCACGGTGGCGCAGTGGGTAGCATGATCGCCTCACAACAAGAAGGTCGCTGGTTTATTAATCAGGGGTCGCCACAGCGGAATAAACCACCAACTTATCCAGCATATGTTTTTACACAGCGGATGCCCTTCCAGCTGCAACCCATCACGGGAAACATCCACACACACTCATTCACACACATACATTACGGACAATTTAGCTTACCCAATTCACCTATACTGCATGTCTTTTGACTTGTGGGGGAAAACCGGAGCACCCAGAGGAAACCCACGCCAACACAGGGAGAACATGCAAACTCCACACAGAAATGCCAACTGAACCCAGCCGAGGCTCAAACCAGCGACCTTCTTGCTGTGAGGCTACAGCACTACCCACTGCGCCACCGTGCAGCCCTCCTCTATCTATTATTTCTTACCCAATGTTCATTCATTCAAATTCTTTACAGCTTAGTCCCTTTTTTAATCTGGGGTTGCCACAGCAGAATGAACCGCCAACTTATCCAGCATATGTTTTACGCAGTGGATGCCCTTCCAGCTGCAACCCATCACTGGGAAAGACCTATACACACTCATTCACAACGGACAATTTAGCTTACCCAATTCAATTACCCAATTCGAACCAGCAACCTTCTTGCTGTGAGGCGATCGTGCTACCCACTGCACCACCGTGAGGCCATTCTTATACAATGTATTGTTTCAAACTACTAAAAACATCAAGAGTCGACAGAGCGGAGATAAAAGTCCCATAATCCAATTCATAACCATAAGTAAGCACAAAATAAAAAAATTATCACAAAATACAGAACCTGTTAATTAATAAATATTTTTTACAGTGTAAACTATGTAAACAGTTTTACAGTGTAGCCGTGCAGGGATATGTTTGACAAACAGACATACAAGTAAGTTTAACCTCTGTGTGTCACCACGCCATAATAATGTTTGGAGAGTTAATTCACATGATAATGCTCTGAAACCTCCCTTTTTTAGGCATATAAAAGCGCATGCTAGGCATAGAAAAACTCATGTCAGACTCATCACATCACAAATGAGATTGTTGAAAGGAAAGATGTGAAACGCAGCCTGAGGTGCAGACAGTTGAAAATAATCCTGCTCCAGGCAGAGAGCGGCCCACTGACTGCGGGTGAGTCAGGAAAGCTGTGGTTGGTAAGCAGGCCTCTCGCACCTCTAATAAGGACAGGTGACAACCTGATAATCACCCTCCAATTAGGACGTTTCCATCCACCAGCCTGCAGGGGCCTGGGCATGGCTGTGTTTAGCGTTGTGGCAGGCGAAAATGATAACTAATTGAGTACCCTTCAGCCCTCATAGTTAGATTAAACCTTGAAGTTTATTTTACTGAAGTCCTCTTGTCGCTTCGGGTTAATTCTGTGTTTGCTCTTTTCTTTTCTTCCCCAAATGAAAAGAGAGATCCGAACCACTGAACTACAGCATTTAAAACCTCTCACACTGTTTAAAAAGAAAGAAGTGTCCTTCTCTGGAAAGAAAAGCAAACCCTGGGAGTTCAGTGGAGCTGAAAATAGATAAAACCCCGAGATTCGTTCAGCCATGCAACAAGCACACGACCTCATCTCTCTGTAGTCTCCATCCTCCCCCCAAAAAAAGGAAAATAAAATCATTCCTCAAATGGGAAAGAAAGGGAGAGAGGGGGAAAACTGCGTCTCAGACAGGACTCTGCCAAATGCTGGTCCCGGCCCGGACGCCTGTCTGGCAGATGGGACACACTGTTTGGGTGTCATGTGAAAGATGGCTTGCCAAATGCCGCTCCTCTCTTTTGCGCTCTGCCCTGCTGCTGACAGATTGAAAGCAAATAGGTGGGCGCAATAAACACTGCCACCTGAGAAACTGCGAGAGGGCTGCACTGCCCCAAGCCGGCCACGTCTGCTGGCTACGCCACAGAACCAAATTAAAAGACCAATTAAAGTAACATTACAGCGTAATGAGGCAACTTCCACAGGTTGGTGATGCACACTAAATATATGGAGAAATGAGACAGCATAAAATTTAGCAAGAGCTTATTCAGTCGTTTAGCTTACACATTATTCATATAAAATTTGACAGTCTGTTGATATATGTATTTATACAAATCTTATCAGTATTGAAGATTTGTCTCTAAACTGCTTTTAAAATTAAACTGCTTAAATTTACATTACATTTACATTTAGTTTTTTGGCAGACGCTTTGTCCACAGTGTTTCTACAGGTGGTTTGTCAAGCCCACTCACCTGTGTGTAACACACTTTATAAATGCATAGTGGATTTATTTTTTTTACTTGTAAGAATGTGTCTGGTGCAAATGTGCAAACTGGTGCAGTGTCAGTTAAAGTGTCAGAGAGATGAAAGATGACAGAGTGTGTTTTCTACAGGTGGTTTGTAAAGCCCACTCACCTGTGTGAGGCACACTCAGTTTGGGTTGTTGTGTGGTGAGGGAGGGGAAAGAGGGGGTCCTGGTTTTGTTCACAGGGGTTCAGGTGATCTTAGAATAGATGGGTTTTTAGTTGTCGTTTGAATGATACCAGTGAATCAGCAGTCCGTGTGGGAACTTCTTACACACACATGAAGTCTGGCCAGTCACAATCAGCCAATTAGTAAATCAGGCAGTCAAATAGTCAATCTGATCTTTTTAGAAGGAGCTTTGTAGAAATTGTAATTTAATTAGTGTTTCAGACAAACTGGGAATAATACATAATCTGCAGTGTGTGAAAATAAAGTGCTTAGAGTGATAAAAACAAACAAACATTTAAGCGCAATGGAGGTGAAAGGAAACCAAAATGCAGTTTCCTAATATTGTCAGTTTTGGAAGTACATAAGGCAAGTATCTGATGAGAGAATTCTCATTGGTGGGTGAATTGTTGCTTTAAGTGGGATGATTAAGCAGGCTCTGTCTCAAATGGCACTCTTGATGTGGACCTGAGGTTTCATGGCCTTCATTTGCACACATCCGTAAAGTCCACAAGGCCCTAAAAGCCTCATTTATCATTTCAGGTTTCATAAGAGGGCTCATGAGCGCCCCCATTTCACCAAACCTGCTATTGTGAGATACACAATTACCCATTAGTCCATATGGGAAAATTCAGACTTACAAGTGCCCTAAAAGTGCCATTTGGACAGAGGGAATGCAGTCGAAGACAAAGCTCCTCAAATACTTTCTTTCATGGCCAGATTGACAATCTAAATACAAATTTAAAGAGTATCATTTATTTTTCAGGAAAAAAAACATAACATTATAAGTTCAACATTGTTAATTATGGTGACAATATTATTTATGATCATTTTAATGAATAAATAATAAGAATGCTTTAAAAATGTATGGAACAAGCATGACTTTATAACGCTATGTTTCATAAAACCCACTCATTTTTTACTTTTTTGATGATGCTTAAGATTAAGATTATGATAATGATGATGAAGAAGTAGAAGAACAAGAAGAAGTAGAAGATGATGATGATCATATTAAGGTTAATGTTATTGGTTTTAATGAATAAATAGTAAAAATCAACAAAGAAATGTATGGAACAAGCATGACTTTATAGCCCAGTTTTTTACAATTTTTTTTTGTGATGAAGACAGAGATTAAGAAGAATTAGAAGTACAAGAAGAAGAAAAGAAAAAGAAGTACAAGAAGAAGAAGAAGAAAAGATTAGATTGGTATTATTTATTATTAATAATAATAATAATAATAATAATAATAATAATAATAATAATAATAATAATAATAATGGGCAGCATGGTGGTGCAGTGGGTAGCAAAATTGCCTCACAGCAAGAAGGTCGCTTGTTCGAGCCCCGGCTGGGTTCAGTTGGCATTTCTGTGTGGAGTTTGCATGTTCTCCCTGTCTTCGCGTGGGTTTCCTCCAGGTGCTTTGGTTTCCTCCACAAGTCCAAAGACATGCGCTATAGGTGAATTGGGTAAGCTAAATTGTCCGTAGTGTATGAGTGTGAATGAGTGTGTATGGATGTTTTCCAGTGATGGGTTGCAGCTGGAAGGGCATCCGCTGCGTAAAACATATGCTGGATAAGTTGGCAGTTCAATCCGCTGTGGCGACCCCAGATTAATAAAGGGACAAAGCCGAAAAGAAAATGAATGAATGAATAATAATAATAATAATAATAATAATAATAGGGGGCCTCACAGTGGCGCAGTGGGTAGCACGTTCGCCTCACAGCAAGAAGGTCGCTGGTCGCTGGTTCGAGCCTCGCCAGTTGGCGTTTCTGTGTGGAGTTTGCATGTTCTCCCTGTGTTGGCGTGGGTTTCCTCCGGGTGCTCCGGTTTCCCCCACAAGTCCAAAGACATGCGGTATAGGTGAATTGGGTAAGCTAAATTGTCCGTAGTGTATGAGTGTGAATGGGTGTGTATGGATGTTTCCCAGAGATGGGTTGCAGCTGGAAGGGCATCCGCTGCGTAAAACATATGCTGGATAAGTTGGCGGTTCATTCCGCTGTGGCGACCCCAGATTAATAAAGGGACTAAGCCGAAATGAAAATGAATGAATGAATAATAATAGGGCAGCACAGTGGCGCAGTGGGTAGCGCTCTCGCCTCACAGCAAGAAGGTCGCTGGTTCGAGCCTCGGCTGGGTCAGTTGGCATTTCTGTGTAGAGTTTGCATGTTCTCCCTGTGTTTGCGTGGGTTTCCTCCGGGTGCTCCGGTTTCCCCTACAGTCCAAAGACATGTGCTATAGGTGAATTGGGTAAGCTAAATTGTCCGTAGTGTATGTGTGTGAATAGGTGTGTATGGGTGTTCCCCAGTGATGGGTTGCAGCTGGAATGAATGAACGAATAATAATAATTTCCTTAACATATCTGAAACAAACATGACTTTACAGCATTGGTTTTTATATTATATTCTCATCAACTGGTTATGCTTGGGTCTTCAAGCAAAGCCAGTTGAGAATCAATATGTTAACTGAAGTTTTAATTTTAAACTCATTGTTATCAGACATTGATTTCATCAATCAATTCATTCAGAATTCATTTCATTCAAAATCAATAACAGACCGGATTTACCCTTTGGGCCATTAGATGATTAGCCCTATCGTCATACATTCATGTGTAACCACAGACAGGGTCACCGCCAGGGCAGAGGAATGACAAGGAATGTTATTCTGAGATACGTAGATTTTAGCAGACCTCATTTTTAGGCCACCAAAAGTCCAGCGCATTGCTCAAACTCACCGAAATATTGAAAATGAACAAGCTAGTAAGTAAAGACTCAATGGGCAGAGGTCCAGACAGCAAAAATACATCAAATGTCTACCATAAGAAACAGCTAGACAGATAGAGTGTGCATGTCCAGAATGGATTAGAGCAAGAAGGCAGTTTTAAGTGAAGTACAGATACTCAGCGATGAGAGAGGGATAAAGAGTAGACTACTCTTCTTTCTGTGTCTCATCCTCTGCTCTTACACGTAGGTGAGACTGAGCCTTATTGAAAATTTCATCCAAAAAAAAAAGCTGAGGAGATAAAAGTTCAAGCATCGCATCAAAGTCACACTGCGCTGGTCGATATCACACCTCCAGACTCTAAGCCACCGGCCGACAATGGAGTGCATTTTATGCTGATAACCGTAAGACCCTGGGATTTGAAATAAGCAGAGTCTTTCTTCAGCTCAGATTCTGTCTGTGGTTCAACACTGAGGTCCTCATGAAAAGGACATTGCTATACTGTCCTGGCTGAAAAGGATATTAGTAGCCACACTATCAGGGAGGGACATAAGTGTGACACAAATACAATTATATATACAGTACATACAATAACAGAACAATTAACTGCCAGGTCATTACTTGTTATTTCTGCAACAATTTATGCAACTAAACCTGAAAATCTATGTTCTCTAACCACTTAAAATCCCAATATAAGTCACTTAGTAAACGCTGCAAGAGTTGTTGGAGCAGAAATCAAGTTCCCATAATGCAAAATGGACATTCAAGAACAACACAACTGACTCCCATGCATGAGTTGTTAAATCAAATTGTATTTATTTACATTTGTTTTACTTTGGTTTATGCTTGACATTTTTGTTATGTTTAGTTTATATACAATATAATAGAATAGTGTTGTTCAATAGAATTAGGACAACTTTGATTGTCCTACATTATGTACACTCACCGGCCACTTTTTTAGGTACACCTTACTAGTACAGGGTATGACCCCCTTTTTGCCTTCAGAACTGCCTTAATCCTTTGGCACAGATTCAACAATGTACTGGAAATATTCCTCAGAGACTTTGGTCCATATTGACATGATAGCCTCACGCAGTTGCTGCAGATTTGTCGGCTGCACATCCATGATGCGAATCTCCCATTCCACCACATCCCAAAGGTGCTTTATCGGATTGAGATCTGGTGAATGTGGAGGCCATTTGAGTACAGTGATGTACTCATTGTCATGTTCAAGAAACCAGTCTGAGATGATTCACGCTTTATGACATGGCACATTATCCTGCTGGAAGTAGCCATCAGAAGACGGGTACACTGTGGTTATAAAGGGATGGACATGGTCAGCAACAATACTCAGGTAGGCGGTGGTGTGGCTGAGATGCTTTTCTGCATACCTCAGTTGCCATGAGTGTTTATTTGAGTTACTGTTGCCTTTCTATCAGCTCGAACCAGTCTGGTCATTCTCCTCTGACCTCTGGCATCAACAAGGCATTTGCGCCAACAGAACTGCGACTCACTGGATAATTTCTCTGTAAACCCTAGAGATGGTTGTGCGTGAAAATCTCAGTAGATCAGCAGTTTCTGAAATACCCAGACCAGCCTGTCTGGTACCAACAACCATGCCACATTCAAAGTCACTTAAATCACCTTTCTTCCCCATTCTGATACTCGGTTTGAACTGCAGCAGATCGTCTTGACCATGTCTACATGCCTAAATGCACTGAGTTGCTGCCATGTGATTGGCTGATTAGAAAGTTAATGAGCAGTTAGACAGGTGTACCTAATAAAGTGACCGGTAAGTGTGTATATAATCAGTTGTGCATATAAATTTTTATGTGTATTTTCAAAATATATGCACAAAATGTGCATAGCTAGTAAAATCGTCAAAAACTGTAGGTCAAATAACTCCCTTATGAGTGAGTCTTTGAATGATTCACTCTACCAGCTCATTAAAATTTGGTTATTCATTCTGAAACATCACCACACTGTGTTGCTCTAAAACATTGCTTCTGCTTTGAATTTGTTGCTAATCGGTTTCACTGCTTGACCCAAAATAGACAAAAATATGTAAGAAACTAAAAGAAAAACAAACAAAAAAAAATACTTAAAACAAAGTCGTTTCAGAAGACTAGTACAAAGGTGTCTTTTTAATGTAATAATACTAATCGTTCACAATTAGTCCAGTGTTAATGAATGGTATCATCACAGTAAGTGCTGCATGCCTTATGCATTTTTAACAATAGTAAAAATAACTGAATGAATAAATACAACAGCTTTGTTTTGATGTTATAAATCTTTACATTTCACCAGCAGACAAAAACAGAATGTCTGGGGTCAGACAAGATCAACCTTAAATCCAGGGAGAGAGTGAAGCATCCTCAGACATCAGGCTATTAGGAAACAACAACAAAGGGACACTTAACCGCCGTCTTCCCATTTCACAAAGACAAAACATCTTTGAATCTGGACCAAAAATATAGAACAGAAAGGCCCTTCTGTGCCAATAGCCCTTCTGCTGGAAGATTGGGAAAACATAATTATCTATGCAGCTGTTTTGTCAGTCCTACGTTATTTTACTGAGGATTCTGATGAGGATTTCTGCTCCTCTGCTCTTGGTCATTGAGTTAATTAAAGAGAGACCTCACTGGATGGTTCTTCATAAGCCAGAGGCTGCTCATCAACCATGACGGACACACCAAGGACTTTAATCACAGAGCTGATGGAAGAAAAGCAGACTGGACATTCACTATTGCCCTCCAAAGCAAGATTAAGGAACTTAAGTACTATAAACAATGAAACTTCATCTCCTTTTAAGTGTTTTTAAGGCCATGGCAGCTACATAATGTGTCTGTAATTCTGGTTATTCCTTTACTGCCACATTAAGTATGTCTTCAGAGTCATTTTGAAAAAGGCCCAAATTTTTGTACGTTTATTGTTTGTTTGTTCCACAAACAATGTTAATGTCTGATGTATATTAATTTTAAAAAATGCGGGGAAAAAAAATTAAAAATCTTCAGGCATTTAGAATGATTTTGTTGTCCTCTCTTTTCTTTAAGAGTGAAAAGGAAGGGGGAAATATCTTCTTATCAAGGAACTGTCAATCAAAAAGTTTACTTTAGGACGCCAGAGGCTCAGTTTGATGTTTTGCTAGTAATTCTGGAGAGATATATAAAAAAAAAGACCACAAGTTTCAGTGAACCAACTGATCCTTAAAGGTCCCGTGCTTTGAAATGTGCATTTTTATTCGATGTTTGACGTAATCTTAACCGAAACTCGAAGAGAGGGTGGGACAATGTAGCTCCTCCCCCTTTTTAAAAAACAGCCAGTGAGAGTGTTTGAGCACAAGTGTAGCAAATGAAAAGCAAATGAGAAGCGCCTTGAAGGGGCAGGGCATCCCAGATACTAGAGAGCATTTGATTGGTTATGATTTGATGAGAAACTGAAGTATGAGGTCATATGAATAAAACCGTTGATCCATTTATGTGGAAAATGTTTATATCGATGTTATATTTTCTACACCTGAATTTTGTCACTATTTTGGAGTGCACTGGCTTATAGATATTTTAAAAACTAACAATACTGACTAAAATTATTTCATGGGACCTTTAACAGAAAGACTCGCAGAAAGGTACACACGCACGCACGCACGCACACACACAGACACACAGACACACACACACACACACA
>CAIGQW010052810.1:2452606-2465813 GCA_903798125.1 Danio choprae
TATGGTATTTAACTTAAAGATTTTAACATCTTAAAGGGTGACAAAGTTACGTTACTTTACTACTGAAGCTACTAAACTGTGGAAGAGACCAGAAGAAATGATGAGCAAAATCACAGCAGTGTGAGAGACTAGTGATGTCCTCAAGTCATTCAAAGCAAAAACCTGTACACTTTCTTCACATTTTTGACTGCTGTAACCATCTGTTCTATCAGCAAGGTATAGCCACAACCAAATTTCCTTCAGATTTTAAATGAAATTTGCATAATTTCTGACAAAATTGGAAAAGTGCTCATAAATTGTTCTTTAGTTTTGATCTCCACTGTGTGGAGAAAATTCCTGTTTGATTGTTTGAATATCTTGTTTCATTTTACTGACATATTAATTTGATTAAGAGGGGATTTTGGATACCTGTATTAATCACTCCACGAATCTAAATAAAGACCCAGTAAAAGTATATCTCTTTTTATTAGGAACAAAAAGGTGAATGATATTCTGAATATAGATGGAATGGGTGAAAAATGACATTTTGGGTTGAACTGAATTTAAACAAATGAGTAAAATTAGGAAAATGTCCTTCAGATTATATATAAAAGATAAAGAGTAGCAAAATATTGGATGTTTTCTTTCCAGCAGTCTGAAAGACAACCGTTTCAAGTTGAATTCAATCAGAAAAAAAGAAAACAGACATACTTCTACTGGAGGTTTCAGACATTTGGACCCCACTGTGTTTATAGCCCAGAGCTACAGCAGCAGTTTGAGTAATGCGAGTAATGTCCTCTCAGAAATCTGTTCTGGATGATGCTGGAAGCGGCACTGGGCTTCAGGCAGTGTTGCCATGGAGAAATTTCATCCCAGCCCATCCTAGAAATCCACTGACCTGGCAAGCGACAGGTATCAGCTGGACCTGATGATTTAATCAGGGATTAATCCAGAGATAATCTGTCTTCACATTTGTACCAGGTCTGCCATGCTCACACGTGTGAGGTTAAAGGTCACATCCTGCTTGTAAACTGGTTTCTCTGGAGACTTCAGCACAAACATTGACTACATGCAGACGCAAACTTAATTATCATGCATTTAAGGACAACATATGCATGTGCCATTAGTCATACATCACTGTTTTTGCTTAATGTCATATTTTATGTTATCTGGGCAACTGACGGATATATATTTATATATATTTATATATTTACTCCATGATGAAATTCTTTATTCTGATTGGCTGGAAGGTGTGCAATAAATATGTTTAATGCACAGGTAGTTCTATTCAGTGAGTAATAGCTTTATATTACTTTATTTCACATTTTCAGAAATATAAACACAAACGTTTCAACTCAACATATGTCAAACAATTTTATACCTCCACCCTCCTTTTCAATTGTCAGTCACATTATGTTATTAATTAAATACTCAATCATTAAAAACAATCCAATATAATCGCTTATGTGATGAATAATATCATAAGGAATGTCACCTCCACCTACAAAAAAAACATTATCTCCATAACCAAAGAGAACTAATTTGTTCAAAGAATCACGATAAAATCTTATAAATCATCATCAGTTACTCGTTCATATATTATATCATAAACCAACTCGCAAATACGCTACAAAAGCATAATTGCAAAGAGGTAGCTAACTCGTGTTACTATGAGCTGTTAGACATGCCAGTGTATTTTACATATACGCACACTCTCTCTCATGTTTGCTTCCTCTCTGTCTGCTGTGACTGCAGATTCATGTGGGGACTAGGAGAACTAATAACATATGTAACTAATAACAATTCAGTCAAACATTGCACTGCAAAGAACAAAAATAGTTTTAACTTGTCTGTAACTTAGGAAATGACCACAAAAAAGTGGGATAATTAACGGTTTGCCATGCATTAAAGGATTTTTAAGAGCACGGCAATCCATTGATCATCAACCCTTAAATCAGGGGTCACCAAACTTGTTCCTGGAGGGCCGGTGTCCTGCAGATTTCAGCTCCAGCCCTAATCAAACACACCTGAACAAGCTAATAAAAGTCTTACTAGTTATACTTAAAACACCTAGGCAGGTGTGTTGAGGCAAGTTGGAGCTAAACTCTGCAGGGACACCGGCCCACCAGGACCAAGATTGGTAACCCCTGCCTTAAATAAAGCATAATACAAATGCAAGCAAAGTGTCTACTTTGATGTTTCTATCAGCTTTTATAAAATAACATGTCAAGATATGGGTGAAATAATGTTCCATCGGCATGTTGAGATGTGAGATAACAAAGCATCATTCTAGTAAATTAACTTCTCGACCCAGGCCCAAACACAAACGCTGATTACATGCAATCTCAAACTCAATTATCATGCATTTATAGACAACATATGAATGTGCCATCAGTCATACATCAATGTTTTTAACTTGACATGAATGATGTCATCTTTCTTGATGTCGTTGGCCCAAACTGTCTTTTATGAAATGCTAAACCCATCACAGTGTTCATACTGAGATTGTGTTGATATTCAGTCACTCTGCCACAGGTAGTAAAACCCGTCGAGGTCCTTTAATCCCCGCAGTTGCTGGATTTAATTAGAGTTTCTCTCATCATCCAGGGAATATCACAGTAAATCTCCGCACTTTTTAGAGTCAACAGCAAAGCTCACAGTGGGATCATAATTACGGCTGTTGACTCACTACTGGGCCACAGATGATGTGCATCATTAACAATCTGTGTTATGACACCGCTCTGGCCTGTTTCTGAAGCTGATCTGATAACTGATTTGTGCTTTCTTCTTGCGATCAATTTCATATTACTGGCTAAAATGGACTGTTGTTCATTAACATCATAAGAATAACAAATGATTGCTCTTGAATGCAATTTAAAAGCAATTTAAGAGATGCATAGCTGATGCTGAAAGATGGAAAGCTAGCAGCACACTCCAGTTCAAAGGTCTCTGTAATAATACAGATCGTTTACCCTTCGTCTGTTTTTGTATTATGTTTGTTTTTTACCTTTCATTCGAGCAGCCAAAGGCATTGTCGTGCCATCAAACAAATATACAGAAAGAGTTGACTTTGCGTTGCGCTATCTGCTGACTCTCCAGCGAACAGCAGAGGCAGCAAGGTGACATCTGGTATCTTTGTACGCAGCCATGTTGACCGCGCTGGACGCCAACCAGATTTGGGGGGCTTTTGGGCACAACACTGAACAGTTTTCTATTTTCAGCCCGGAATCGCATTCATCAAAATACCAAATGCAGAACATCTGACAGTTTCTGAACTTTTGATATCTAGTATACAAAGGTTTGCTCTCTGTGTCAGTATTGAGGGTTATAAAACAGTTTGATTAACATAGATTATCTTATATAAACACAGATGGACTCAAATGAAGGTGTAGAATCGTCTCAAGGATGATCAGAAGAAATGGACAGCACCTGAGTTAAGTATATGAGTGTTACAGCAAAGGGTCTGAATTCTTTGGACCATGTGATATTTCAGTTTCTCTTTTTTAATAAATCTGCAAAAATGTTAACAATTCTGTGTTTTTCTGTCAATGTGGGGTGCTGTGTGTACATTAATGAGGAAAAAAATTAACTTACATCATTTTAGCAAATGGCTGCAATACAACAAAGAGTGAAAAATGTAAGGTGGTCTGATTACTTTCTGTACCTACTGTATATACACACAGATACACCCGGCCCCGGATAAGCAGAAGAAAATGAATGAATGTATGAATGAATGAATATGCACATAATATATTTTTTTTAATTTAATAATATATTACTTTAATACTATATTTGTAATTAAAAAAATATTGTATTATTTAGTTTTTTCATTTTCATAAATAAAAATACAAATATATTAATTTATACAAAATAAATTGCATGAATATTAACTTTTATTTTACAATTTATATTATTCTATAAAAGATGTAATAGAAATATTTGCTGACCGTAAATGAATAAATGGAAAGTAGAATACAGAAACTTCAAATCATCTCAAAAGAAACTATTATGAACAAGAAAATTTTCCTGTCAACATCCTGAATAAATCTCTCCACATCTGAAGGTTTAAGTGCACCCAGTCTTCAGTGGGACGGGTTTGGAGGGGAGCAGTTGTGCGAGACAGTAAATCTTTTGTCTGATGTTGCTTTGACTTTTTGTTTTGAATGTGTGTCTCTCTTGGTCTGTCCAGCAGCTTTTGAAGCTGGAACGGCTGTCGTGATTTACAGACAGCGGGTCTGAGCACCAGTGAGGGTGATGGTCTCCATTCGTCTGTTTCCTTTTGAGTGTCAGCCCAATCAAGAATGGGATTGGCTGTCATGGCTGTCAGGCTGAAGGATGAGGGGAGATTGGGATGGTGGTTCACGTCAAGATCTGTGACTGATGGACTGACTGACTAAATGAGTGAAAGCCAGGTTAGACATATGAAACACAAGCATCTGCGTCTTGAGGGGTGCCTAACAACCTCCCATCTGCAAAAAAAAGAAAATAACACTCCCCTCTGGAGCCTCTGATCCAGTAGTCGTCTATCGAATCGCAAATGCCGCCAAGAGCTGTTTGTTTTATAGTGAAATGAAACCAGGTTCATTGTGATTTCCAGAAGCATCTCCCACATCCAGTTTAAGCTTGACCTGAAGCAAATCCTCAGAAGAGAGCAGATGGCTCCTTTTCTGATGTGTGTGAGAGTCTGCCCAGGGACGGCAGTCTGAGGTATCAACACACACACACACACACACACACACACACACACACACGGTACTCATCTCATCCATACCCACAACACTCCGCTCGAGTGGCTGACTGATGGATGCGAGATTCAGAACGACAGAAAGTCTCCGTGGGTTTTTCTTAAGCAAAAGCAGCAGAGGAAGAGGAGAAAGAAAAAAATATATAGAGAGAGAAACAGACCACTCTCCCAGTGTGAGCAGAATTAGGTCCAGTCTCAATAGTTGACAGATCCTTGGAGAGAGGCTAATCTAAGAAAACTGAGATGGTGTGGAAGTCTCTGGAGAAAACATATCAAGTTTACGCAGAAAAAAAACTCCTGCCTCACCTCACCTCAGGGTCGCATTCAACACTATGCGGCCCAGTCAGTCTGAGGTAAACAGCACTTTAGAGCACAAAAAGAAATGTTTGAATCATTAAAAAAAATCTAACATATAACAGTTGCTGTTGTGATTTTAACAATCTATGCTCATAGTCTAAACCACATGGCACGGCAGTACTTGGGGCATCTTCTAATCCACTTGTGCTATTTTAAGGATGTGGAAAATGGTCTGCGCACCTGGCGCATGGTCTAAATGGGTTGTCCTTATTCCAACACAGGATCATTGTGGATACATACGCCTGTCTACATTTCTGGAGAGCACTAGTTATGTAGCCAGATTACATCTGGTACATCTGGCTGCATATTGTCTTTAAAATGAATGCTACGGGGCAGTATGACGCCGCAGACAGCTTCTGTTCCTTTTTGCACTGCCGACCACTTATCTCCGTATGGACAGCATTTCCGGTGTTACCAGTTTGTCCAGTAGCTCGTCGCTTAAATCGGCGGACTTGGGTGGAGTTGACCGCAACGATGAGGTTCAAGTCCGGTGAAGAACGGATTTAGAAAGCAGGTTAAGCAAAAGCAAAAAAATAAAAATAAATAAACAACAGGCTTAAAATGTGGTGAAATAACATGGCCACGACGGCTTTACTTATTCTAGATTGCTTTTGAAAACACTATCGGTTGGGTTTAGAGAAGGGGGTGGGTGGGTCAGTTAGTCAGTTGACAGCAAGCTGGCCTGGCCGGCTGAAGTGTATATTGCGCCCTCTGGTGGATTTACGTGAGAAAATTTGAGATCATCAAAAAGTGCACACAGTGGCCTCTGGTAGATTTGCAAAAACTGCGAGCAGACATACCTTCGATTACGTATTTCGCTGTCCCCAGAAATGTAGCCTGGGTTGCCTTATTCTCTTAATGAGCAATGGATGTGTTTTGGGCATAACATGCATGAGAGTCTCATCTCCCATTCCCTTTAAGAGTGAGTTGTGGTCACACCAAAGGGCACATTAGCTATTTACATGGCAGACTTTGTAAACGCTTCGCTGGTGAGGAAATGGATCTGCTTGTGATGAGGTTAAAGCGAGCAGACCATCTAGAGAATGAGCCACATTACACCAAAATCCATTCACTTCAGAGAAGCTTTTAATTGGACAATGGCATGACCAATTTCAGTTGCCTCAAAATAGCAACGTGCCAACAATGCACCTTAACACACCTCCTTTTTAGACCAACATGCCCATGCGTACACAAATGGGCACTACGTAGCGCAGGATGTGAAAATGATACTTGCACCAAGCTAAAACTAGGAAAAATACACTTGCATTGCACCTAGCAATTGCACTGCAATACACCACAGTTTACTGCATAAAAACTAAAGTATACTACAATATGTATTACAGTTTGTCAGTTCACTATGGTTAAACCTACAGTATACTCTGGCATTCATTAGCATATTTGCTGTAAATACTATTATATATGCAGCATAACCAATTTTACTATAGTATGGTTCAAAAACAGTGTAGTATTTACTCTAAATTACTATAGTATGTTTTTCATGTGAGGTGCAAGTGATTATTTGCTGAAAGTCCTACCACTGGCTTATTAAAAATCTTCATATACACAATTCACTGCAATTTTCAGTTAAAATAAACACTACAGTAGCAGCAAAACACCAAAAAGTTTTATTCTCTTGGTAACACAATTCATAGTAACAAACCATAAACTAACACTACTAGCTTAATAAACGTCTATTTAGCTGTTTATTGAAGTTGGGTTAGGGGAAGGATTAGGGATAAGCACATACTTTATAACCACTATGAACAGTTATTTTATTAATAGGCAGGTAATAAGGTAGTTAATAGCATGAATTGTGACCCAAACTAAAGTTTTACCATTCTTTTTACACAAATTCTGATTCTTGATAAATAAGGACTTAATTTCAGACATGTTCTTGCACAATTCTATGCTATGACTTTTATCATAGTGCATATTTTGTAAACTAATAATTCTTTTTAAATATTTGCATCACATAAACAGCTCAGTATGTATGGCCTTTCAAACAGTAGTTTTTCCCTGATATTTGCAACAGAAGAACTTAACAGCTAGTAAAAGTGGATAAAATGGCATAATTGACTTCACAAATATTTTTAATTCATGTTCGCTATTGTTAACACCAACAATAATTTTGTTGCATTTTGTTTAATGTAGGGTCTATTGGTAAAACGCAATAGAGCATTAACCTTTTACTTTGACTCAAAGAACGTTACAAATAAGAACTGCTAAGCTATGAGAACCAACATAGAAACTGTACCATCAACCATCAACTTTAATAAGTTCAATGATTTACAAAGCTATACAGAGTTGTTTTTCCATATGAGAACTCTGCTCACCTGCATACTGTAGTTGTGATTTTAATCCTGAACTAATATAATGATAATCACCTTTCATGTATTTTTAATGTTAACTATTCATTATTTCGAACCAAAATTATATTTCAGCAACCAAAGAACCATAATTTTAACTAAACCACTAAACACAGAGACATTGCATGTCCTTGGCTGTTCACATAACGCTCAGTTGAAGTGTTGCCATGTTCACTGATTATAATAATTTTCTGACTTGTTCTTCAAGTTTGGCTCAAAATGTTTATTGAATTATTAAAGTAGGTATTTGTGGTTCATAATATTTTGTTCTTGTAAAGATTTTGAACAGAGTTTGCCTAATTTTTGTTTGCAATTTATTTTTTTCTAGCGAGATCCTGGTAGCACAAGTGAGTTGTAGAGACTTGTACCACTTTCAATGTGATTTTAATGCTAGTGTAGTTTGAAAATTGTCTAATTTATTTAATATAAATCCCTAGGTTTATTTTTAATGATTTGTCTTTATTCTTACTCTTCTTTCTTATGTTGTCAGATTTATGTTCATCAATTTTTGTGCTGAACATTTAATATTAAATCAAAACATGCCCCAAGAAACATAATATCAACTGAGCCTGAAAAATGTTGTCACAAATTGTTGCTTCATGGGCAAAACGGTCTAAATGTAAAAAATTGCACAAAAAATAACCAAACCCCAAAGGTTTAAAATGACATTATAGGACAATTCTAAGCATCTCCAAAAAAAAAAAAAAGCATTCTTCTTCCAGCGTTGACTCTTTAAGTTACTGATTTCTTGTCTATTTGAGCCATTTTGCATATCAGTTTGTTTGCTGTTGGATACTGACTGCTCTTGGATTTTGGGCTAGTTTCATTCATCTTCCTAAAATATATTCTACATCCCCAATTTTTACGACAGAAAAACTCTGGATGATAGTGTGATGAAATGGTGCTCCAATTCTACCCAAATCACTTCAGGACAGATAATATCTAAACAGTGAATTAAAATCCTCTGTAAGTTGGATCAGATTCCAGCACTCTGACATTTGAGAATAATGCCCACCTCTCGTCCATTCGGCCCATTTTCATAAATGCACACGGCTCCGAGCCTTCCTTTCCCCCAACGGCATGGCCATCAATCTTCACTGACATCCTATTAACTCACAACAGACACCAATACCCACAGATAGGTTTCGTTGGCTATGTCTATCCCATTTATTTATTTATTTATTTATTTCCCCATCGATCTGTCACAATGCGTAAGATGAAACATTTAGCTGCGGCCTAAAAATAGCCAAGCTGTGTAGGAATTAATACATCCGCTAACATGTTATTTCTTAAACCGACTTCATATTTTCGCATGCATCCGACATCCGCTATTGTTCATGTCACTTACAATCTGAAATCAAACCACAGAGCTGACACATAAAATAACAAATCGAACGGTTGCCATTGATCTCGGATATTGTGATCAGACTTTGCGCTTTCCTCCGAGGAACTATTTACTTTCACTGGCAAAACCTGCCAACATGTGTGAGAGGCACACGGTAAAATGACGAATCGTGGAAATAATAACACTGATCAAAGGGCCGCTCCGCCGTCGTCGGAGCACAGATGAAAGACTGGCGCGATCCCTCCGGGGGAGCAGTAAAGCTGAAAAGCTCTGGATGTCAGTGTGCCCTGATGTCTGGTCGATGGGGAGTCAGGATGGCAGGAACAGGTATCAGACATGGATGTGGCGTTATCAGTTCAGCAGGCGCCGCTTCCTCAGATTGATCCATCTTAATGAGCTCATCACGCCCCTGCGGAGAGACGCCCTGATTACATCTGCACGCCACACGGAAGGAGAGAGCCTGCAGAGTTACACACTGCCCATCACGGATGCGCGCACAGAAAAGTTTCTCAAAGCCCACTGTTGCGACATTCGCTTTTTAGAGCGACGTTAAAAATTCAAGAATGAAAGGCTGTCAACCTGAAAAACCATCCTATCAATCCAAACTCATCTGTAATTTTAAAAAGTATATGTAAACGTTTGTAGTCTGCTATACACTCACCGGCCACTTTATTAGGTACACCTGTCTAACTGCTCTTTGATGCAAATTTCTAATCAGCCAATCACGTGGCAGCAACTCAACGCATTTAGGCATGTACACAAGGTCAAGACGATCTGCTGCAGTTCAAACCGAGGATCAGAATGGAGAAGAAAGGTGATTTAAGTGACTGAATGTGGCATGGTTGTTAGTACCTGACATTCTGGGCTGAGTATTTAACCACTGAGAATGGTCCGAAAAAGAGAGAATATCCAATGAGCGGCAGTTCTGTGGGAGCAAATTACTTGTTGATGCCAGAGGTCAGAGGAGAATGGCGAGACTGGTTTGAGCTGATAAAAAGGCAACAGTAACACAAACACAACCGAGGTATGCAGAAAAGCATCTCTGAATGCACAACAAGTCGAACCTTGAGGCGGCTGGACTACAGCAGCAGAAGACCATACTGGGTGCCACTCCTGTCAGCTCAGAACAGGAAACTGAGACTACAATTTGCACAGGCTCACCAAAATTGCCTGGTCTGATGAGTCTCGATTTCTGCGACATTCGGATGGTAGGATCAGAATTTGGCATAATCAACATGAAAGCATGGATCCATCCTGCCTTGTATCAACGGTTCAGGCTGGTGGTGGTGGTGTAATGGTGTGGGGGATATTTTTATGCCACACTTTGGGCCCATTAGTACCAATTAAGCATTGTGTCAACGCACAGCCTACCTGAGTATTGTTGCTGACCATGTCCATCCCTCTAGGATCACAGTGTACTCATCTTCTGATGGGTACTTCCAGCAGGATAACGTGCCATGTCATAAAGTGCGAATCATCTCAGACTGGTTTCTTAAACATGACAATGAGTACATCACTGTACTCAAATGGGCTCCACAGTCACCAGATCTCAATCCAATAGAGCACCTTTGGGATGCGGTGGAACAGGAGATTCGCATCATGAATGTGCAGCCAACAAATCTGCAGCAACTGCACGATGCTATCATGTCAATATGGACCAAAATCTCTGAGATTTATTTCCAGTACCTTGCTGAATCTATGCCATGAAAGATTAAGGCAGTTCTGAAGGCAAAAGCGGGTCCAACCCGGTACTATTAAGGTGTACCTAATAAAGTGGCTAGTGAGTGTATGAGGTTTTCTGAATTCAAGCAACTAAAACTATTGTAAGAGGAACAAACTGATATTGTTGCTCACTGAAATATTTACATTCACTGTAGCTTTCAAGTCAAAAGTGTGATCTTGGGGTGAGGTTAAACCTTATTATATTATTAAAAATCACAATAAATTAAAAATTGAATATGCTAAATTGGCCTTAGTGTATGTGTGTGAATGTGAGACTGTAAGGGTGTTTCCCAGTGTTGGGTTGCGGCTGGAAGGGCATCCACTGCGTAAAACACATGCTGGATTGGCATGTTCATTCCGCTGTGGGACCCCTGATTAATAAAGAAATAAAATCCTGATTAATAAAAGAGAAAATGAATGAATGAAAAATCACTGGTTCTTAAGTGTAATGTGACAAAGCGTCATGATTTCAGTGACACAAGTGCCGGATTTGATGTGAAAATAAACATTATTGTCAAGAAAATGAAACAAAGCTGTCACACAACTCCAGAATGTTACACTTACTCATTTAGCAATCCAAAGCGACTCACCAATGAGGATAAAAGAAGCACTTCAAATCATCAGAGAATTGCAGTATATTAATGCTATAACAAGACTACTGTAGATAGTTGAATTTTTTAATAGGTTTTTTTGGCCCTCCCCTCCAAACATATGAAGATCAGAGAATGTGTCATAGAGTTTGTCAAGCCCACTCACCTATGTGGAGCACACTCAGAATTGCAGATAGCATGAGTTTGTTTTTTTTTCATCCAAAATATGGTAAAAACAGTCCAAATAAAACACTTTTATTTTCATGCATTTAAAAATATAGTTTGCTGAATTTTCAGCAGCCTTTATTTTACTTTTCATGAACCATATACTTCCTTCTAATATGCTGAATGGTGCTCTATACACATTTGTATTACCAGTGTTGTAAAATAGCTGTGCAGCTTAAAAACTATAATTATTTTTGTGTAAATGCATGTTTTTTAGGATTACCGAACAAGTCCTTTGCATCAATGCATTGTATCCTTGTTCAATCGAAGTATATTTATTTTATTAATTTATTTTTTAGACTTACGGGATATGGTATTTCTTTGTCTTTTTTTCAGATTGAACTCAGTTTAAATTAAAATCTTGGTGACATTTTTATCTTGTTGTGAATAACATTTTAATAATCTAAAAAGCAAAGTATGTCAAGAGAAAAAAATCATGAAAAGAAGTAATTCATGAAAAAATTAAGGGCAATAAAGATCCTGTATTTTGTATTTCTTAGTCATTTTAGGAGCCTTGACCTTTTAGGTCCTCTATGAACATATTGTTGCATGGAAAGAAAAAATCTATGTGAAGATTGTTTGTGTACATGCTTCAAACAACATAAAAGAATCTGTCGCATAATTAAATATTCCAACAGAGTTTGTCTGTCTTTAGTTGCTGTCTCTTTTTTGTAGTTCAGTAGACTGAAGGGTGTTCGCTTTCAAAGGTTTGGTATTTGAAGACTGAATGTGTCATCGCACAATAGAAAAATAATTAAAAAAAGGCAAAAAGAAAGTGGTGACAAGTCTTTCATCCTGCTCCCGCTTTCATCCCATCTACATTTAGCAGCTATTTCTGTAAACTGGCCCAGACAAAAAAGCACCTTCTTTTCAGCACATAGGCACATATTCGGCGACCATCCGTAAATAGATAATAAGATATTAGCTAATAGCAGGATGATTACTATGCTACTTACAGGTTACTTTTGCCTCCAGGTGTCAAATTGACCATGAAAGCACATCACAATTAAAGACTTGGAGAGGATAGCATTCAGTGGTGGTAAATGAATGGATAAGAAGCTTCATTATTAAAGATTATTTATAGCCTACAACAATAAACAATTGGTTGAAATGAAGTCAAGCTGTACAGCATCGTGCCACAAATAATAGATCATCATTAGTAAGTCCTAAAAATACAGTTTGTGCATTTATGCCAAAACTATCAAGTCCCTTCCAGAATCAATCTGACAGAAGAGGACTATAAGAGAGTTGGGTTCAGAGCTTGACAGGTGCACTAGGGCTCGGGTGCACTGATAATTGCTCTCCAGATGAGAGTCAAACCTTCCTTTAGCATCATTAATCAACTGAATACATTACAATCAAACCGGCATAATTAAGAAGCTAAATTAATTAGAGCAGAAATGGATGCACGAATGCAAAATATTGCTTTTCCGCTTCCAGAGCCCACCCAACACCCCCCCCCCTCCCTTTTTCAAAACCGTGCCGCCATTAATGAAGAAATGAGAGTCGTTAAACTTCATGACTATATTTGCCTCTGACCTGGTTTTAATGAACATGTTTATGAGGCCGTCATGGTGCTTGAACGCTTGACGGAGTGGCAGATATGGCTGAGACTATAATCCCATCCAGTCAAGTAAGGATATACAGAGCAGTATACTGAATTATTAAATCATAAGTCAGGTAGACGTTTTCACACTCTGATGCCTGAGTGCTTTTTTAAGGGGCGACACAAAAGGTTAGAAAACTTGGTGAGCTGCTTAGGTATCAACCATTTTAGACAGCATCCAAACTGAATCGCAACCACATAATCAAGTGCAATGATTTATATATACACACACACACACACACACACACACACACACACACACACACACACACA
>CAIGQW010052810.1:2465823-2484172 GCA_903798125.1 Danio choprae
ACACACACACACACACACACACACACACACACACACACACACACACATTCTGGGTCACTAAAGACCAGAAAATGTAATAATGTAGTTGATTTTTAGGTGTATTTATTGGTTAAGAAGGATTAAAAAAACATATATAGCACACACATACAGTGCAATGCAAAATTTAATTTTAACCACAGTTCATGACCTCTTTAATATGCATTCTTGATAGGCAGCTCATTGCTTTTGGAACCAAGAAAACACTCACACCTATATATAATAAATTATTCAGTCAGTCCATCAAAAGGAACAAAAGGGATTGGCACTGTCAGAGAGCATCAGACTTACTTCCTGTGACCGTAAATGGCCTGCATGCACTATTCTCATCCTCCCCTCTGATGTCCATCAGATGGCAGTCATCAGGAGAAAAGGTTGCACCTCATATCCAGAAGCCGGTCCATGTCAGGTTGTAATTGTTGTCCTAGACATGGACTGTCAGCTCTGTCAGAATGGTTCAGCTTCCTGCAGGAAACAGGAAAAGGACTTACAAGAGACTCATTCTTGACTTCCTTTCAACTTAAATGGAAAAAGCTGAATTGATTACAGGGAAAGTTCACAGTAAATGTACATTTCTTCCTGTTAATGTTAGATATAATCATCTTTCTTCAAACCAAAATGCCTCTTGAGACATATGAATTTAACTTTATTGAGATTTGACTATACTTAAAAAATTGGTTTTAATTTAGTTTTGCCTGCATGTTTTGTTTTGTTTGTTTTGGTTTACAAAATGTCAGTAGTCATTGACTTCACCGAGCTACAAATCTTCTTTAACGTTCTGCTGAAGAAAAAAAGGCCTGAGGATTAGTAAATTAACAGCATTGTTTTGTTTTGGGGTGAACTAATCTTTTAACGAATCAGATGACTGATAAGACTCATAAGAAAAGGTAACTCTGACACGGTTAGAATGGCTCATTCATAAAACAATGTTTGTAACTTAATTCTCAAAATTCAATACAGACTTGATCTATTCTTAATAACAAATATAATTATTTAAATGACAATCCATTTACAAAAATGCCTTACAAATGTCTTAACACACCTCGTGTCTGTGTTGTTTAAAGATCACACACCTTTTTTGACATTTTTTGTGACCTAATTTACTGATCTATGTGTTTTATAAGACATTGAAAATGCTCGTGAGGTTTTTAATTCCTACATTGTCAGTAGATCACTTGTAAAACTTTCCACTTCCATCAGTTGTAGTATAGGATTACGTTTTCACACAGATTTGCTGTTTAGTAAACCTGGCCCTGATGTCAATTGTCTAATGTGGTTACATCCAGCTTTATGATATTATAATCTGCTATTTAAAGACTAAAATTATACGTGTTGACATCTGTCAGCCTTACATCATGAGTAATTTCAGTTCTCCTTCACCTGACAATAAATGTGATTTAGCCAGACTCTGGACACTCTGAAAGGGACATTAAGGGGTAAGGAGACAAGCAAAATACCAACTCGGCATATATCAGACTCTTGTATCTGATATGAATTTTAATAGTCTTCTAATAGAGATATGTTCTGTACAGTTGAAGTCAGAATTATTAGCCCTTTTGAATTATTAGCCTCCCTGTATAGATATTTTTTTCCCAATTTCCGTTTAATGAAAAGTAGATTGTTTTCAACACATTTCTAAAGATAATAGTTTTAATAACTAATTTCTAAACATTGCCATGATGACAATACCTAATATTTTACTAGATATTTTTCAAGATACTAGTATTCAGCTTAAAGTGCAATTTAAAGGTTTAACTAGGTTATTTAGGTTAATTAGGCAAGTTAAAGTAATTATGAAAATCATTGTATAAACAATTTTGACTTCAACTGTATGTAAAGACCACTGATTCTAGGTAATTATTATGCAAGTTATTATACACCGCATCTATGCCAAGAATTTGCCCATGATCCACCAATAATTATTGTAGTAGATAAATAATTCAACAGCATTAACTATGACAAAAACTGAACTTTATGGAGTTTAATCCCAGAAAAAAATGCAGAGTCACTGTTCTGTAACCACCCGTCTAATAAGCTTTTCTCCTCATTGGTCCTTTGTTGTCTAGCCTCTGGGCTACAATGTCTCCTTCTGCAATTTTATCTTCAATTATGCAGAGAATTCTGCATCTTGGGGTCATAATCATAATTATCTTTTACATATCTCATTAAATGGACCTCATTTTCCCCAGAACTAAGTCTCAGTTAGAGATTAGTCCTCTACTGACAATCCCTTATGATGAACTATGCATAAATAATTCACAATTTCATTCAGTTCACAAAAACGTTTTGTTTTTTTTCTTTTGTGCAACAATATCATCAATATAATAACATAGATCAATGGTAGAAAAATTGGCCATAATTCCGTCCATTTAAATGATTTCATACTTAAAATGTCAGAGTTTTTCCCAGAGATGGGTTGCAGCTGGAAGGGCATCCGCTGCGTAAAACATATGCTGGATAAGTTGGTGGTTCATTCCGCTGTGGCGACCCCAGATTAATAAAGGGACTAAGCCGAAATGAAAATGAATGAATGAATGTCAGAGTTTTGATTGACTTTATTTAAGTGAAATTACTAGAGGTTTTCAATTGATTTCATAATATTTAAGGCAGCTGAATTTAAAGTAACCTGAATCAGTCAGCTTGGACTCCAATGGGAAATGTCATTTGATATTATTGTCTTGGGTTGAATTGAATTTAAAAACAAACTCTACTGTAAAGGATGTCATACACTGTAAAAATAAACATCTGTAATTAACAGTTTCTGTATGTTATGATTCACATTTTTCTTCCATGAATTTATTTATGAGTTGCATTATGAGATGTTGATCTCTGATCTATTGAGTTTTGATGTTGAAAATTTAACTGTGCTCCTTAACAAAGTTTTAGTGGTTTGAAACTATATGTTGCATAATAATTCATATAATAAAGTCTCTAAAATAACAGAAATGAGCAGACAGTTGATTACCAGGTTTTTGAACAGACAATTTCATTCATTCATACATTCATTTTCATTTCGGCTTAGTCCCTTTATTAATCTGGGGTCGCCACAGCGGAATGAACCGCCGAACAGACAATTTATCATTTATTAAAAATGTCAACAACAAACAATCTGTTATTTAACAGGTTCTGTATGTTCCATGTATTTACAGTTTACAGTTATGGGACATTGATCTGTGCTCTGTTGAGTTTGATGTTGAATATTTTACTGTGCAGTTTAACAAAGTGACGTTTATTCAGGTTTTTGTGGTTTGAAAAAATATATATTGTATAATAATTAAAAAATAGAAAATGAGGTCTCTAAAATAACAGAAAAGTATTGATAGCTTTCTGTTATTTACAACACAGACATTTTATCACTTCAAACTATTAAAAATGTCAACATAAATGTCACTTTTTTTCAATTTTGTAACATCACAAATTGTTGGATGAAAGATCATAGTGCCATAACGCAACTCAAATACATAAAATAAATGTTGTGCAATAAGTAACATATAACTAATTTCAACTGGCATTAAGCTACATATACAGCTACAGCCATCATACATGAATGTTCAAATGTGGTTCGATTGTCTGTCCACTTCTCCGCCTTGCCCTTATGTGACAGATCCCGCTTTTTTCACATGCTCAGCAATATTGTACCCAGCGTGAGGCCATTTTCACAAGTGTGTTTTTCTTCCTGATGTGCGAGTCTTTATTGCCTCTAATTAGTGGTGTATGTAGAGTGTGTCCTCCAAAAGACATGCAAGACAACCCAAAGACAAACTACGCCTGGCATGTCATACTGAAAGAGGCTATGGCCCACCATTGATATGGTGATCGTGGGTGAACAGTGTGATCACTAAGACCATCTGTCCTTTCTCTCAGAGGTCACCCAATCACAGTCACTGTAAGTGGTTGGCACTGGACACCAGTGTATAACGCAATCAGTGGCTAATCCTTTTGGGTATAGACTTAAAGCCGAAGTGGCTAATTTCTGTGCCAATAGCGTCACCAAAGGAAATGCATGAATTACAACTGATTTTATATTTAAAGGCATAATTTACCCCAAAAAATTAACATTTACTTAATCAAAAGTGGTTCTAAATGTTAAAACTGGTTATTATTGTACTATAGAAGTTAATGGCAACTGGTTACAATAGGCTTGAAGTAAAGAGTTGTGGTATACATCAAAATAAAAGAACTTCTCAACCAAAAAGTATATGTAGATAGGAGCTGCAGTTGTGCACACTGTGAAATATATTCAATGGCCTATCACCCAAGAAGACAACAATAACTAATGTACAACAATTTGTTCATTTCAACAGTGAACATCCAGTGATCTGTACCAATTATGTCTGTGTGCTAGTTCCAATTCAGTAACCCTGGTTGTTCAACTATCTTAATCCTGTTAAAATAGACTGATGTGTATGAGAACCATTTTGTCAAGCTAGTTCCTATTTCCCAGAATGCTCTGCTATTGAATTTAGGGGTGTGTCTCAATCAGCTCCCTAGCTCCGAGGTTTGGGATCAGTAAGTTGTGTACATGAATTTGGGCCACTGAGTGTGATATGAGAACGTCCTCTTTGTACAACATCAAAACTGGAATTTTTATATATTATTTTTAGAATAACTGACATTTTTTGCATATTATTTTTAATGGATATTTTAAGTGTATAATATAGATAAACATTTTGGTTGTTTCATATACAAGCAAATTTTCAACCACCACTCATTTATAAATGTTTGCTAGATTGTTCTCTACATGTCCAACAATGTTCATTTGTGGTTACATATAACGGTTTATAAAAATAAAAAAAAAACTTGTTTGTAGTTATGTTTGGTGAGTTGGTAATTCATGCTTCAGAACGTCTGTTAAGGGAACTTATTAAGCATCGATGCTGCCTGCCTTTCACAGTGCATTGTGGGATGCTCAGGAAGCCAATTTTCAATAAGAATTTTGCGACTGAAACAATCATTAAAATGGTTGCCTCCCTGATCAATGCCCTGACTATCGAACAAGGGAGCTGATTGAGATGCACCCTAGGAGTAAATGTTAAAATTAAGTATTATTTTGTGTTTTAGAACAAGATTAATATAAAGACATGCCTGCTGTTCTTTAATGGTTAGTTTCAAATGGTTTTGCCTGCACACAACAAAAGATGTGATGACGAAAAGTCAACACAACAAATATTTGTATGTTGCCTTCACTTTTTTAATAAGTTAATCAGGTTTCAACTCAAGTTAAGTGATAAAAAGTTTAACTTAATATTTTAAGTCAGTTTGATTGATAAATTGCAATTGAACTTTAACTAAATTGAACTTTAACTAAATTGAACTGACACAGTTGACACTGTTTCAATTTCAATTTACTAGATCTTCTGTTAAGCTGCTTTGACACAATCTACACTGTAAAAGCACTTTAGAAATAAAGATGAATTGAATTGAATGTAAGTTGAGATGACTCGAAAAATTTGATTTAAAAATTTAAGGCAGCAAGAATTTTTTTACAATGCATTTTTAGTACTGTAAATTAGCAAGTGCTAATTACATAAGAGGATGAGTCTCTCATTCTGTTACGTGTCATGAGAAGGTACACAAAATAAGGTTTTAATACTTTGTACCATTAAAACCAAACACACAGACTATGATCAAAATAGATGTACGCCCACATCCTTTACATTCCCTGTCTACTCATTTGTATGTTGCGTAACGTGTTTGTTCATATTTGCATTGTTTGGAATTGTAGTAAAAATGTGAAAAAATTTATTCTCCTTCGCAAAAATCCTTCCAGAACTTTTTCGTGAATGGACAGTGGTTATCATGTTCGTGTGTGATGAATATCTGTCCAACATATGTGGTCATTGAGATCACTGTGTGATCTGGAAACACTCTATGGGATCAATGAGTGGCCAAGTTGTGTCCGTGAGATGTGTGTGTGCGTGCGTGTGTCTTGCAACAGGCTGTGAGAGTGTCACTGTCCCCTCAGTAATTCAGGCCTTCCAGCTGAGATCAGCTCTAATAAACCATCTGCCACGTCATCCTGCTGCATTCCCACTACGCCATCACAGTGCCTCAATACCTCACACACAAAAAGGTCTCCTAAATGCAGTACACCAGCATGCTAAAACAGGTATCCCATTAGAGATTACATAAATGACAACATAAAAAACATCAGAACATAAACTAGTGGAGGTGGATCGGTTCATAGAATGACACAGACTCTCATTGAGGATTACAGTAATAAAACTGACACCCAGAATCTTCCATTAAAATGACTATGCAGTTAAATTTCATGTTCGGTAATTAATATTTAAACTTGTACCTTCACATCTCAAGGACAAATGCAAAGCAAAAGGGAATACTGGCTGTCTGAACTAATAACCTAATCAAGCCCCGCATGTGCTATTTTAACATTTTGTATTTAAGACAGCATGACATATTTTGGTATAATTTCATACTAGGTTCAAAGCTTATGTGACCACATTCAGTGGTTCAAATATTTCTGTACTGTATGGCAATATGATTATATTTTAAAGTCATTAGTTTATGTATTTAGTGTACCACAATATACAGTATACTCTGTGGCCATTAGGTACAGTTTCTGGCATGATTCTCCATGGAATAGATTCATGGTGCTGGAAACGTATTACACATTCAAGTTATAAATCTCTTTTCTCTTTTGATTGAGATCGGGTGACTGCTGAGACTATTTGAGTTTAGTGAATTCACTGTCATGTTCAGAAAACCAGTTTGGGATTATTTGAGCTTGCTGAAATGGAGTGTTTTCCTGCAAAGACATGGGTTCACAGGGTTCCTAAAGGGACGGACATGATCAGTAACAAGAGTCAGGAAGAGTGCAGCATTTAAACAATGATCATTTGGTATTAAGGGGCTCAAAATGTGCCAAAACATATTCCACACACCATTAAATTACAATAAAATGCTGGGTTGTATTAAGCCAATGTTGGGTCAAACATAGACCAACCCAATGTTGGGTTATTTTTTTACATTACATTTAAATTGCATTTATTTAGCCTACCTGTTGGGTTGGTCCAGCATTTCTTTAGTGTACTCACTACCAGCCTGGACCATAGAAATCAGAATTAACCTATGTTTTTATGCACTCAAAAACAAATATATAAGAGTTATTGGACAAACTCAATTTAATTGAGAGCAGTTTTTCCATTTAACTCATGTTGAGTGTCAATGCCAAAAAAATGCAATGAAATACAATTGAGTCAGACAAACATAATTTTATCAAATCCAGATTAAATAAAACAATAATAATCAGCGATTTATATATTTTTACCTAACCCAAACATTTAAATCAATAAAAAAGATGAACTAGAAATTATATTATATTCCCCTGATAGTTGTTTTTTATTTTTATTATTATTTTTTTTTTTTAAAGTCCATTGCACAAATCAAATTTGGGCAATAGCCTTGTTCTTGTTCTTACTGGCACAGATTTGGTCTTCTGCTGCTGTAGTGCATTTGCTTCAAGGTTCAACATGTTGTTCATTCAAAGATACTCTTCTGCTCTTCCTCTGACTTTGGTTGTAAAGAGTGGTTATTGCCTATTTACTGGCTATTCTGGCCATTTTTCTCCGAACTCTGGCATCAACAAAGCATTTTAGCCAACAAAACAATAATTGACTGAATCGCTGCAAACCCTGAAGAGGGCAAGACAAGAAATCATCTTTCTTCTCCATTCTGCCATGTGACTGGCGGATAAGAAATTTATATAAACAATCAGTTGTACCTAATAAAGAAGCCCAATAAAAAGTATAGGATAGCATTCTTTAATGTTCAATACTGTAATTGAATTTCCTCAATTCCCAGTTTGTCTGAAATGCCCTAATATAATAAGGTTTTTAAATCCGTTCTCTGATTGGTCTGATGATGACCAGTGTGTTGTTTCCAATGCTTTTAAAGCAATTGAAAACATAAAGTTAAGAATAATAATAATTTAAAAACACTATAATTCACTGAAACTCGATCTTTCCATAAAGATGCCATTATGTTATTATTTCAAACAGCATCAGGCTTTAGTAGAAGTTGTAACTAGACTTGAATTGATGTGTTTCATGCAGGACTCCAGCAGCGTTCTCTGTTAGAAAGAATAAATCTCTTTTGTGGGAGACTGAGATTTGTAGTTCAGTTTGAGTTTGTAGTATGTACACGCAGACACGTTATATACTAAAGCTAATTACAAAGCATCGTATGGCCTCTTTAAAGTTGATCAAATAAAGTCTTCCAAGCCAAACTGCCAACTGTTGTTATCTTTAATAGCAGCTTCAATAGACATGTTTAATATATTAAAGCTGTTAGAATATATTGTAAAGTGTTCTTCATTTATCTGCAAATGTCATCTATATTTGTTAAACCTACCATCTGTAGGAATTTAATTGCGTTCATTATAGCATACTGTATATTAAGGTGCTTAACACTGTTAATAAAGTCTGACAGAAATTCGCAACTTGATGGATTTTAGTTTTCTAATATTAAAGAGCTTTTTTTGCTTGTTATTTTAATCACAATGCTAAAAAACTGAACGTGGAAAATATTTGAAAAAAGTTAATACATTTTGTAGAACATTTGTATCCCTGACAACATATAACATGTAGATACACTTTGTACTCTTGATACATTTAGCTTAATTTTATGTGAGGAAGAAAAACTCATCCCATTGGAGTTATGGAAATTATTGCGACAAGCAATAATAAAACACAAGTGTAATTATGTTCAGTTGTTCTCCGAGAAGGTTCGCAATAGTTTTAGGCTATTAAACTTTAATGGATTCATTTGCATTTTTGTCAACAGTGGCAAAAATAATTAAATATTTCACAACGTTTCATCTGGCTTTTAAATGACTGTTGTGGTATAACATAACATTTTTCAGCTTAAAATAAAACTTAATAAGGGAACATATCAAGACAGAAATCAATTATTAACAGAACCAATATATTTCTCTGTTAAAGGGACAGCTCAACCCCGAAAATAACAATTCTCTCATTACAGTTTTTTCCAACTGCTTACACCCATAAAACAGGGTCACCTTTTTTCAAAACTCTACACACAATTCTCAAAACATCACACACAAAATGTCTTTCAAACATATGTATAGCAAAAGTATATTCTTTAGAATACAGTACAGAACATAATTGTGTGTCTGTGTGTGTGTGCGTGGGGGGGGGGGGGGGGGGGGTCTCGGGGAAGGGGAAGGCATCCATTGCTTTCAACATTGTTCAAAATGTATTTTTTGTGTTTAACAAAAGAAAGAAATTCAGTTTAGAATCACTTGGGTATGATTAAACGGTGATTACATTTTATTTTTTGGGTAAACTATTTCCCAACTATCCCCTTGATTTGTTGTTGTAGTTTTGCTGAAAAAGCTTCAGCACACAGGATTGTGACTCTTATATTTCCCACACTGGACGAAACGGGCAGGCTTTGTGTAACTGACAGATGTCACAAAAGCACTGAACCATCTCTAACCTCTCTAAAGGTTTTGCTTCTACCTTTCAACACAATTTAGAAATACAAAGTTCAAAGCAGGCGACAGAACAGTGATGCACATCCAAAAATCCACCATGTTATAGCAATATATGATGAATTTACGCATCAGAAATGCAGAAAAAAATCCAGAAATTACAACAGCAACTTTTCATAAACATAATAACTCCCAGAAGTTAGTAGAGCACATTTCACACCAATTTACCTTACATTTATTCCTTTATACGGTTTCAGGGCAAAGAATAAGAAGCGCGTTGTTTTCGCATGATGCAAAATAGCAACAACAAGAAATGAGAAAATTACAATTCACATCAGAGTCTGAGTGTGTAACAGTTGCATTCATCTTCTGATGGAATAAATTGAGGGGATATTTCAAGTCATGATATGACAGTGTGCCAGCAACTTTTATGAAGTAGAGATGCGATAAATCCTATTATTGAGTGCAATTTCTTAAATGGGAAGGAAAAGGGTCTTTAAGTACTCTGGGGCTTGTTGTCACACATTTTATTTGTATTCCACAGGGTGGTTTATTGTCAAAATTCTATTTCTGAATAGGGATGTAAATTTAAGTATTGACTACCAAAAAATAAACATTGAGCATTTTCATAGTTAATGCCCATGAAAAAGCTGGGCCACAATATGGAGTTATATTGTCACAAAAAAGTAGAGCAAGTGGAAGAAAAAAATTTCACCATAATGCAAAATGCAAAAAGTAATTAGTTAGTTTACTTCAAAAAAAGTGAGTAAACACATTGCCTTAAAAACTACAAGCTGAATTTGCTTTAAAAAGTTGAATAAATCTGTTGTAACTTTTTTTTTAATTATGCAGATTTTTATTTAATTAATTTTAATGCAAACTCACTTCTTTTTATACACACACACACACACACACAAATATGTGCATACATTTAAGAAAAATATATATATTTAAATTATACAAATTATATATAAATGTAACTGTGTATCACATATACATAGCAAATATAAATAATCTACACAAATATATTAGGTCAAAACAAACTTTTGTTTTGGATTTTATTAATCTCGATTAATCTAATATTTAATAGCCCTTTCCTGTGTGAAAAACTGTTTCAAGTTAACAGTAATACAATCTAACACGCAGTAAGCAGTGCACGTGTTTCACACATTGGGGTTTTTTTTCACTTAAAAAAAAATTCATGCATATAAAAAAGTAAGAAATAACTGATGTGTTGCTATTCTGCCGTGACACCCTACTTAGCAGGGTAATGATGGAGTCTGTGGGAAAACTGACATGTTAAAATTGAATAAAATCATCTCTTACCTGCTGTTAGACACAAGAATGCCTGTATCACAGATGCTCCGTGTATTATTGCTTATAAAGCCGTCACAATAAATGACACGCCGTCAGCAGATTTCTGAAATTACAAGAGAGGACAGTCATCAATCATTCAAAGAGTTGGCTGATTTCTCCTGGGCATTTTCTGCAGAATAAAGGCCTGTTCACACAGGATAACTGTAAATAAAGCTGTATTAGCACCCACAGCAATGGACCACGTTTTGTTTATTAGTGCATGCTGCAATTTTGTCATCTTCTGCTTTAAATGCTCACATTTTTTTAATAACACGATGGATTCTAATTGACCGTCAATGTTTTTATTAAACATTACCTGTAAAAAAGTGATTCTAATGAATTGATCATTAGAGCATTTTAGTGTGATCTCTGCTGTTTTTAGAACTTTTTCTTTAGCATCATAGTCATTCTTGGTGTTATGCTAGCTTTTATATTTAAAATAAATAAATATATATATATATATATATATATATATATATATACACACAAAAGTAATTGCATTGACATATCAAACTTTTTTCCACATACAGTAACTGCAAGTTTACAATTCACAATTTAGATATATATACTCAGAAATGCATGACTGATCAAAAAATAAAATTTTTAGTTGACGATGTTCTATTTAGAGATGTTGTGTTTGCAATCTGAATTTTACTTCTCTTTAGCAACAACATCCAAGCTGAATTCATCCTTTCCTGATTCTCCATTTACAAGCTTATAACTAATAAGTTGTATTGGAATTTCAAAATTACAGTACATTTGACATGACATTAACAAACGTTAAACAGCCCGTCTTTGTTATCCTTCCCAAAGTCAGGAATGTTCATTAAGAAACATTAATTAGAAAAACAACCCTGCCATGTTTGGGTTTTTTTTGCCTGTAAAAAATAGGGCTGCACAATATATAAGAAAATATATGTAACTACGATAACAGTATGCAGTATCCTCATCGCAAACATGCAACAACAATTATTTAGAATTTAGCTGTGATCTTAAATTTAAGTTGTTTATCAGATGGGACCTTATTTTAACACCCGCCTCCCTAGTATGTTTTATTATGCTATTGGCTAGACCATGTTTGCTGGGAAAGGGTGTGAATTCTGGGAAAGGGAAAGAATTCTTTGCAACATTTGAAATAATCTTAGTACGTACAGTTGAAGTCAAAATTATTAGCCCTCTTGGGAAATATTTATTCTTTTCCAAATATTTCTCAAGTGATATTTAATGGAGCAAAAAAAAAAATGTAACAGTATTTCCGATAATATTTTTTCTTCTAGAGAAAGCCTTATTTGTTTTTTTAGGCTAGAATAAAAGCAGTTTAATTTTTTTTTTTTAAACCATTTAAAGGTCAATATTTTTAGCCCGCTTAAGCAATATTTAGTTTTTCCGATTTTTTTGTCTACAGAGTAAACCATTGTTATACAATGACTTGCCTAATTACCCTAACTTGCCTAGTTAACCTAATTAACCTAGTTAAGCCTTTAAATTGCCCTTCAAGCTTAATACTGGGATCTTGAAAAATATCTAGTAAAATATTATGTGCTGTCATCATGGCAAAGATAAAAGAAATCAGTTATTAGAAATAAGTTATTAAAACTATTATGTTTAAAAATGTCTTATTTCCATTAAACAGAAATTGGGAAAACATTATACAGGGGGACTAATAATTCAGGAGGCTAATAATTCTGACTTGAACTGTAAGTCAGCACAATATATAAAGCTGTTCTGGTGTTTTTTGTTTATTTTAATGAAAGAATCATACATATGGCACATTTCAGTCTTTCCCTTAGCTTCTTTTAAACTCAACAGTTGACCTGTCAGCCATCTTTTCTCTGTGTTTATTTGTATCTCCAGGCACACTGAGAGCGATGAGAGAGAGATGGATAGTGTTGTCCACTTGAGCGTCTATTTCACAGGCGGCTCCCGAAGGACCTCATACTTATGGCCTCTTCACTGTCACTTAATTCATTACCGCAGAGGAAGGCAGGCCGATGGGGACTCCATTAGACTAATTTTAGAGAAGAGGAAAGATGGCTTGTGAGCTGAATGAATCCCTTTCATCAGCATTGAGTGATAGCTCATCACTAATGACTGGCATGTGGCCGATGACAGAAACATGAGGGCCAAAAACACCACTCGTCACTTCAGACGGAGTGAATTGAAATACATCGGATGAACCGGTCACTTTAGGAAGAGACCTGCCCTGTTCACTCAGGTACATGACAAACTGGCCTTTTCAAAATGAAGCCAGACACCAACATTGCCTGTGCCCTGCTGCCTTATTATACCACAGAAACATCCCAGTGGAAAAGTGATAATCAAAATAAATAGTGCCATGTAGAAGAACTACTGTTCAATAAAAATGGGGTAGATTTGTATAGTAGTTAGTTAGTAGTTTGATTAGCCAAAATCTAATGAACAGAAGAAATACTAGTCCTTTATAATGATCTTAAGACATTTTATATAGTTCACTTGTGTGTGTATGTATATTAATGTACAGTCGTGGCCAAAAGTTTGAGAATGACACAAATATTAGTTTTCACAAAGTTTGCTGCTAAACTGCTTTTAGATCTTTGTTTCAGTTGTTTCTGTGATGTACTGAAATATAATTACAAGCATTTCACACATTTCAAAGGCTTTTATCGACAATTATATGACATTTAGGCAAAAAGTCAGTATTTGCAGTGTTGCCCCTTCTTTTTCAGGACCTCTGCAATTCGACTGGGCATGATCTCAATTAACTTCTGGGCCAAATCCTGACTGATAGCAACCCATTCCTTCATAATCACTTCTTGGAGTTTGCCAGAATTAGAGGTTGTTTTTTTTGTCCACCCGCCTCTTGAGGATTGACCACAAGTTCTCAATGGGATTAAGTCTGGGGAGTTTCCAGGCCATGGACTCAAAATTTCAACGTTTTGGTCCCCGAGCCACTTAGATATCACTTTTGCCTTATGGCACGGTGCTCCTTCGTGCTGGAAAATGCATTGTTCTTCACCAAACTATTGTTGGATTGTTGGAAGAAGTTGAATTTATGTAATTCTCAAAACTTTTGGCTACATACATATATATATATATATATACACACACATATTTTATTATTATTATTATTATTATTATTATTATTATTATTATTAATTTATATTATTATTAATGTTATTTGTTTTTTATGGTAAATAGAATTGTAAAAATAATACAAATCTTTAAACTTAAACCTTAATTTTTTTTGAAAATTAAGTAAATATAATAAAAATGTAATAAAAATGCAGTGTATGCGATTATGTTTAGATTAGTAAAAAAAAATTAATAATTTTCAAATTTAATTTAACGCTATTTAACATTTAACACTATAAATAATTTATATTAGTCATGATCTTTTCCATGTACACATGTATGCCTAAAAAAATCATTTTAAGGTTTCACTCATGTTCCTTTCTACGTATACAAAACAAACATCAAAATTTCTAAAAACATTTTTGTTCATTAATCATATCCCTATAAAGTACTGCACGCATTATATTTCAGTTAATCTCTGATGCATGCAACAACCAGTGATGTTGATATCAATTGATATATTGCAAATAAATTGCCTTCAGGTTACATAAATTCATAGGTTCTGTTTGCACCACACCATAATAGTAGAATAAATTGGGAACAGGCTTAATGTTAATTGCTCAAAATTAGCTCCACCAAAATTGACTGAATATGTGAGATCAGAAAACAATATAACTTCAGAGAATGTGGAACATTTGTGGAAACTTTTTAATCACTTTTCTCATTTCTAAGTTCTCATATAGGAAGGCGGCTGCAAAATGTTAACTACTTGTGTGTTTTGTGGGAGAAAGAAAAAACACGAGGGCAACATGAGGGAGAGAAATTATGAGAAGACTGCACAAAAAATGCAACTAAATAAATGTATGCGTCTTTAGAACTTACTATTCAATTTTACTACTTACTATTTAGGGCCTACTATTCAAATTAGTTCACTGAAGTATCCAGTATCAAAATTAATCATCCATTTGAACTGTCGGTTGATTGGTGTGTGTTTACGTGAGATATCTATCTAACCATGTTCTCAAATGGAAATGTTACAATCACTTTTTGTGCATAAAACAGCACACAAATCAATTAGCCATTGCTAATACTCACTGGACGATGATGTCATTAGGACCTGTTAATTATTTTCCTGTTTTTTGCAAGAAAGTCATTCATTTTCTTTTCGGCTTAGTCTCTTTATTAATCACAGAATGAACCGCCAATTTATCCAGCATATGTTTTACGCAGCGGATGGCCTTCCAGCTGTAACCAATCACTGGGAAACATCCACACACACTCATTTACACACATACACTATGGACAATTTAGCCTACCTGTTCTGCATGTCTTTGGACTTGTGGGGGAAACCGGAGCACCCGGAGGAAACCCACGCCAACATGGAGAGAACATGCAAACTCCACACAGAAATGCCAACTGACCCAGCCGGGACTCGAACCAGCGACCTTCTTGCTGTGAGGCGATCGTGCTACCGACTGCACACCGTGCTGCCTGCAAGAAAGTCATCATTTAAATACAATATCATTATCTGAAAATAACAAAGCAAACAGAACTATGTCATTTCGTAATGACTATTTATATAGGCCTACTGTAATTAATTCTTAAACCTCTTACCCTCAAGTTTATATTCATGTTCTTAATTTTTTTCTCTTTCTTACGCTCTCTTTGTTTTTGTTTTCATTGACAATGTAACTGATATTTTATGTATTGTTTATAAACATTGTTTACATGTCAACTATATTTTTGCAAATAAAAGAGATAATAAATGACTGACGATTATTTCTAAGCGAATATGAACATCATTTTCCACACTCTTAGTCTGTGGTGTGCATTACAGTATAGCTATATTTAGCATAACTGATCGTTCAAACTAAAAAACTATAATAATTATGAATTTCATGATTTAATCAACTACAAACGACAAACTCGACTGAAGTAATTTCAAACTCTTCCCATTTAAAGCTGTGGTCTTCCGCCCTCTTGTGTTCCAGAATAAAAACTCGAAACGTTTTCCACGCATCCTGATGACGTCCTTCATATGCGCCGCAGTTTATGCGAGTTGTATTGAAACTCGCAAGATCGTAATAAAATCTATGTAGTGTAAAACACCGAACATGTACTTAAATTAAACAAATGGACATTATTTGAGCGACCATTCTATATTCAATTCTGAATTCAAGGTATGACGGTGACCAAAAAAAATGCTAAACTGCTAATTTGAATACCTAGTTGTGCTTCTTTAAACACTTCATTTTGCAGGCTGCTTATAATGAGGATAAATGAAGATACATTACTGGAGGGGGAGAAGGTTGTTTTGGTTCCTTACAACGCAGAACATGTTCCCAGGTATTGATAAGCGTTTCATTATTATCATCTTGAGGTCTCAGTGCATTTTAGCCTCATTTGACTCCTCTTTTCAGGTATCATCAGTGGATGTGCTCTCCTGACCTGCAGAAACTGACCGCATCGGAGCCGCTGACTCTGGAGCAGGAGTATGACATGCAGAGAAGCTGGAGAGAAGATGATGACAGTGAGCATTTTACACTTTACCTCTTTATACGTTGGGTGAGAGTACATTTCCACACATGAATCAGATATATGGGATATTCTACCAGAAGTGTACATTATCTGTCTCTGAAATAAAAACATAAATACAGTGAATATAAAGTATTTCATCCCAAAAAAATCTAAAATGGACTGATGGTTGATTTCTGTGAGTTGTTTTGTAAAGGATAGTGTCATTTATTTGGTTCTCAGATCGTTTTCTTTATTAAAAACACTTTACAAATGTACAAACTCTGTCATAGTCCTTGTCCTCAGCCCAATTGAACCTACAGCTTTAATAGTTTTGTTATGCTAAAAACTGTTATTTAGAAGAAAAAATAAACTTTACAAATAGCAAGTTTAAGTTGTTATCTTTCACATCAATTGATTAAAAACATAAAATTAGAAATAAATTTTACAAATAAATACTACAAATATATAATACAAATGAATTTGCAATTGTCCCCATGTTTATGTCAGTCCTGTCACATTTGCATAAAATGTTACATAAAATGCATGCAATACACGTTAAAGGCTATGACTTGGACATGACATCATTTGACAGAGAAGAGGCTGACAGTGATCAAGGATGCGTTCTATCATTGAATTGTATGATTGTTTTTGAGAACGACAAGCTTAAGTCTGGCCCTGTCACATTTTTACAAGTGAAAATATACGTTCCTGGTAGAATGTCCCATATGACAATATATGCTATTTACATATGTGACATACAAGTTCATATTATTTGGATTTCAAAAATGGCCATTTACAGATCTATATTTTATTTTTACAATCATTGGAAATGAAAATATATACATATGTTCAAATATATTAGCTATGATTTTCTATATATGTTCATATGAATTTGAACATATATGCATATATGTACAAATCTGTAATTCCAATTATCTAAACAGCAATTTTTGCAGTATTTCAAAATATATATCTTATTTTACTGACCGCTACCAGTTTATTTCTATGGGTGATTGCAGATCTGAGACTAGCTTTGTCTCCAATGGTGTACCTCAGGGGTCAGTTCTAGGCCCACAACTTTTTAACATTTACTTATCACCTTTAGGCCACATTCTGAGATCTATTGGCATGTTTTATCATTTTTATGTGGATGATACACATTTACAGTCATTCATGCCCCCGTGAGTGTCTTGATGTTGCTTTCTTGTATGACTGTATTACTGAAATCAGAACATGGATGTGTAATTATTATTTTTCATGCTTGAACGCTGGTAAAACTGAAGATATGCTCATTGGCTTCTGACATCAAGATTTTAAGGCTGGTCTGGTGTCCCTGACTCTTGATGGCTCTGCTTTTGAAATCCAGGCTCAAATGAGGAACCTTGGAGTAGTTTGATTCTTTTGTCCAAAACACTGTTAAAAACCTCCTTTTTCCATCTCAGAAACAGGCTGCGCTCTACAGTTGCAGAAAAGTGCATAAATTTCCTTTTTCATCTCACGGTTAGACTATTGTAATGCTTTTTTAGCTGGTGTTTCTAATTCTACTCTTATTAAGCTCCAGTATGTACAAGATTCTGCTGCTAGGAGTTTAGCAGGCACAAGGATTAGATGTCACATTTTGCCAGTAATAGAATCCTTGCATTGGCTCCCAGTTAGATTCAGTGTGGATTTTAAAATTATGATGCTTATTTTTAAGGCTCTACATGGCCTGAAACCACATTACATCACTTAACTGTTACATCCATACACCCCTAGCCTTAGATTGTGTTTATCAAAGTCAAACTTACTGGTTGTACCTCACACACATCTATGGATAAATTCAGAATTATGTTACTTTTAAAGTTCACTTGAAGACATATTTAAAAAAAAAAAATATATATATATATATATATATATATATATATATATATATATATA
>CAIGQW010052810.1:2484182-2495689 GCA_903798125.1 Danio choprae
ATATATATATATATATATATATATATATATATATATATATATATAATTTTTTTTGCTTTTACTCGCTATGAGGAGCTGCTTTTTAAGGCGTTATTTAAAATAAAGTTTATTATTAATATTATTATTATTATAAAACACTTCTCGGATGTCTATAAATAAAAAATTAACAATTTTACTGCATTATGATTTAAGTTTTATTTATTTTGTGTCGTTATTTAAATTTTTGGCTTATATTGGATTTATTTTGGAATTCTGGGGGATTGATTTTGTTTTATTGAATGTATTTGTGTTAGCTCTGTATTTGCCATTTTGTTGTAACCAAATTTTGCATTCAATAGAACAGCCCATTTGACCTCTTTCTATTGGTACTTGAGCACTAATTACACTAATCTAATTAATTCATATTTGATTGTTTTTCTCCCACAGAGTGCACTTTCATCATCTTGGATAAACAGAAATGGGCAGATGCGAGTATCCCTGAGCAGGAGTGCATGGTGGGAGATGTTAACATTTTTCTGACGGACCCCAGCGATCCTTCCCTGGCTGAACTGGAGATTATGATCGCAGGTTATAGAGTTTGCAGTGCATTTTAGTTCATTTATATTAACTGGAATCTGTTAGTAACATTTATTAATTGTTTTAGTGCCCTGCTACAGAGGAAAGGGAATTGGCAAAGAAGTAACACGCATGATGATGTGCTATGGTAGGGCGAGGCTGATTATCAAAGATTTCTTAATTTTCTCTTTTGTTATTATTGTTATACTGTGTAGATGTACAGTGTATTTTGTGATTTACCTCAACAGGCATCCATAAACTTGGAATTCGGAAATTTGAAGTTAAAATTGGTTTGGATAACAAAATCAGCATCGCCATGTTTAAGAAATTCCACTTCAAAGAGGTGAGAATGAATCAATTGCATTATAAAACTTTCCAAAGAATTTTCAAGCGCTTCATTTTTTTTCCATAGATAGATGTTAATGTTTTTGAAAGTATTTTAAGCTCTTTAAAAGCAGTATTTAAAATTGCTAAAATAATATTGCAAATTATATGTACATTTATTTTTATTATTTAAAAAATATATATTTAATTTTTTTATATTTTATTTTTAAATGTTTTTTTGCTGTGACGGTAAATAATTTAAATTTGAATTTAAATCAAAATATTTTAACAAGATTTTGCTAATATTTTAAATAATAATATTGGAAAATATTTTAATGTAGTTATTTTTATTATTTTATTTTTAAAATGCATTTTTTGCTGATGACAAAGATGAATTTACAGCAGACATTCAAATATTTTTGAAAAAGCTTTTGCTAATATTTTAAATAGTAATGTTACAAAATATTTTAAGGTAGTTTTTTATATTATAAAAAAATATTTTTATATTATTATATTATATTATATATTATATTATGCTATGACGACAATGAATTTACAGCAGACATTAAAATATTTTTGAAAAAGATTTTGCTCATTTTAAATGGCAAAATTGCTAAACATTTTCATGTAGTTACTTTTATTATTTAATTTTTAATATGTATTTTTTGCTATGATGACAAAGATGAATTTACAGCAGACATTAATATATTTTTGAAAAAGCGTTTGCTAATATTTTAAATACTAATATTGCAAAATATTTTTATGTACAATTGTTTATTTTATTACATTTTTTATTTTATTTTTATATTATTCTATTTCAGTGTTTTTTGCTATAATGACAAAGATGAATTTACAGCATACCTTAAAACATTTTTGAAAAAGCTTTTGCTAATATTCTTATCAACAGTCATGCATTTTTTTCATAAAAATTTTAACTGATATTAGAAATGTGAAATGCATCATTATTTCTGTTTTTCTTTTTGACTTTGATAAAATAAAATGTTTTTGAGCATGTAATCCGTGTATTAAAATGATTTGCGATAGACCATCTTACACCAAAGACTAAAGTAATGGTGCTCATAATACAGCTTTAAATAAGAACATTTACACTTTTACCTTTAAATATGTATTCTATAATATGATTTCTCTTCAGCTCTCCATCAGTGAAGTGTTTCAGGAGGTCACACTTGGTGTCACAGTGAACGAGGCTTTGCACAAGCATGTGTTTGGAAACATGGACTTCATGCTGCAGAGGGAGTATGGGAAGACCCGCGACAGCAGACAGGCCACATTCACACCATTATCCCTGTGAAGAAACAGCCTCAAAGTAGAAATGGTTACAGGTTTGTGGAAGACTCTGTGACAAGAATAAAAAAAAAAAAAAAGCCTTATGGTGCATCTCAATATTATATTATTCACACACTGTGTCAAATAAAGGCTGAAAGACCTCTAGCAGGTGACATCTTTTAATTAGAAGCACATTCTTATATGTGTGAAAAATATTTCTGAATCTTTCTAATTCAGACTTAATATGTGATTTCAACAAATCCATACATGAAATACTGTATTATTATTGTTGTCGTATTGTGATTTTAACCTCTTAAGGCATGGAAATCAAGAAACCGTACTGTAAACAAAACACAATTGTTTATATGTTACTGCATGTTGTCTTAAAAAAAAAAAAAGTATAAATTATATTTGTCATATTTCGTTGTGTATAATATAATTGTAGTTAATTGTGAATATAGACAAGATACTAATTCAACAATGTGTCTTTTGTCAGTTATTTTTGTGATGTAGTAAATTTTTCATAGGCATTTTTCATCCTTGCTACAACAAAAAAAAAAATTGTATTGAAAGCAAATTTTTGGTCCATTAATACAAATATTATATTTGAGGTGAAAATTATTCGCCCTCCTTTGAATTCTTTTAAATATTTCTCCAATTATATTTAACCGAGCAAAGACTTTTTCACAGTATTTCCTATAATATTTTTTCTTCTGAAGAAAGTCATTTTTGTTTTATTTTGACTAGAATAAAAGCATTTAAAAAAAATTTCAACATTTTAAGGTCAATATTGTTAGCCCTCTTAAGCAGTATTTTTTATTTTGATTACAGAAAAAACCATCATTATACAATGACTTGCCTAATTAACCAATTTTTTTAAGCAGATTCTATAATTGTAAATGTGCCTAATCAGTTATTGCAGAAATGTATAATCCGTTAAAAATCTATTTTACCATCTGTTTTACCATCATTAAGCGAAAATCGATCAACTGTTTTATTTTAAGATGTTGTGAAACAGCATTACATAAGACTCCAAAGGTTGCAAACATTATCAACTGTTTCTTAAAGTCCATTTTCCTTTCCTGTTTTGGCAGTTTAAAGACACGCAAGCAGGACTTTTATTCACAGACTGGTCCATAGTTATCAAATGGATCATTATCATATTTGAAAAAATATGCAGCAACGGAAAACACAATTCCATAGGAATTTCTGCATATGGGTCTGTGACTTGGTCCCAAAGTGTCACCTGAGAGGCTCAGATCGGTGGCAGGATGGATAATTTTTTTTAGACAGTCTTATGTTCTAAGATCAGACATTTTCTGAATGACCTGCTGCACAACGTCCAGACCCTGAGCCCACCTCACAGTCTCCTCAAAGTGAGCGTTGAGCGGGGTACAGAACGCCTCCTTCCTCAGTTCTGTTAACTGACAAACTGCTACAACGCTTGATCCTCCAATGACGAGCAGGAGAACGAGTTTGATGAGAAGAGAGAAGAACAGGGAGCAGATGGAGCGCTTGGCTTTGGGCACAGACTCTGGTGCTGCCTTTTTACCTGTAGCAAAGGAAGAGGAAAATCTTGTACTCAAAATGTTAACCGTTAAATTTATATTAACATCACATATGCAACCATTAAAAAGTTTGGGGTCTTTAAGGTTTTTAAAAACATTCAGCAAGGATAAATTGCTAAAAATAAATAAAGTGTTAGTAAACACATTCGAGAAGTAGCCAATGATTTACAATCATAACTATTGACATTCTTACTTTACATTAAATTTTGAAACAAAACCTCAAACTGTGTAAACGAACAACTACCTCCAGCCTCTTTTTAAATCAATCACATTTATGTCATCAATTATTACATTTTCAACCATTAAAAACATAGCTCTGCTTTCTCCTGCTGGAAAATTCATCACTCTCCTTATCCATCAACCAAAAAAGGACTCTGTCAATTGTTCTGACTGCTGCTGCTGCAAAAAAAAAAAAACAATCCTGAAAATATGGCTGGATCCATCTGCTCCTGCTGATCTTTGTTGGAGGCTCTACCTACTGGACATTGTTAGTTTGGAATACGCCACAGCCAAAATAAATGGTGCCAGTAAGAAAACTGTACAATATTGGTTAAATATGAGAGAGACTGTATCAGATATGTTTCAATCCTGATTTTGTACCTTTTATTGCAGTATTACTGTTTTTATTTTACTTTTCTGTTGGGTGGATCTCGGGCTTTGTTGTATATAGTTCAAAATCTAAAATGTTCAATAAAAAACATAGCCATGCTTTTTCCACATTTTGGACAATACTCATTATGAGAAATATCACCTCTACTCAAAGGCATCGAGTCAAAACGTTTCCCAATTAAATGGAAAATAAAGAACTTCAAAACTAAAATAAATAAGTGTGAATTACTGGCTACTTCTTGAAACACATTATATAAAAGATCAACACACCAAATAGAGAATCTAGCAAGAGCAAACTACAATACTGACAGTAAAGTATAATTATAATTTCTTTAAAAATTCATCATTTTAAAGAAATTACTTAATTTGGAAAAAACATGGTGTCAATTTTAAATGTAATTAAGTATTATTTGATAAAAATACAATCACGGTTTCCACAAAACTATACAAGGCAGCACAACTGTTTTTAACCTTTATTATAACAAGTGTAATCAGTGTATTAGGAAGATTTATGAAGGACCTTGTGACTGTGAGGAATATTCAGTTTTGCCGCTTTCATGAGAAATCGAGTCCCCCCTGTAAATGCAGCAATCTATGCCCTTTTGTGTCCCTGGATGCATTTCCTAAGAAATAATTATGTACATAAACGCAGTACTTCCCCAACAGTTTGACTGTTTGTTTGTTTTTTATCAATGACATCAGATGCCCACTTCAGATACGTGTATTTCTGTGGTTTTGCCATACAAACAATTTTAAATCCTGCTACTTATAACAAATGTCAATTATTGAAAAATAACCTTTAACAAACAATACTGGGAAACTATACAGACTCGATTGCAGGGGGACTCGATTTCTCACCACACCGCCATAAAAAATAAATTACTAATTAAAGTTAAAACAAAGTTGTTTTAAATTGTAATAACAAGTGACTGTCTTTATGAATGCATCAATGAATGGTTTATTCCATTACTTAAAGATTATTTAATTGGGGAACAAAACACCACAATGTTGTTGTGAGATGAATAAATGTTTAGCATCATTTGGAACTATTTTCATTGGCAAACAGACAAAAAACAAACGTAAACTCAGTATTAATTTCTGTTTGTTGAACAGATTGTATAAAAGCAATTTTACAAGCACTCAAATGTTGACATTTGGGAAGATTAAACCTTTGCTTTTGTGACAATACTATATTTTAGAAATATAACTTAAAAAAAAAACAACTTTTTCCCCCATATCTTTTATGAATAATTGGGTCTGAGTACAATTGGTCTCTCAAATTGTGTTTTTGCTTAAAGTACAGATGAAATCAAAACTAACCACATGATTTTGTTAGCTCACATTGCCAGGTTTGTGGTGAACAATTAATCTGCGCATGTCATTAAGAAAAAAAAATTGTTTGCTCTTGTAATCTAAAATTTAAATCTGAAAATCTTCCTGTTGCTTTTTTTTCAGTTAAATTCTCAGATTACGCCAGTCTGAGGTATTGGGCGTCATTAACATACTAAACCATACTCCTCCAACTGTTAGTTTCGACAACAAACAGAAATACTGAGCAGGAGGAGTCTGTTAGGTTGTAATAATTCTTCTAAATCCCATTTCCCATGAAATGACTACTTTACTACATCCAATCAGCTTGCCGCAGAAAAAACAAGCCACGCCCACTGTTTTCTCATTTAATATTCCGTTTCTCTAGAAACTGCATCACAATACGGAAAAAAAAAAAAAAAAGGGTCGCAGCTTCCGGTTCAAGTGGACTTTAATTTTGCAAAGTAAGTGAATATACCATAATATCAGCATGCACACTGATAAAATATCTATCATAATAATCACCGACAATAATAATCCACACCCCCAGTAGTCTGTATTCAGTAGTGGAGTTTCAGTTATTATTCCAGTATTAAAAATGAAAATGTACCTTGATTTTGTGCCGCTTTCTTTTTCTTCTCTTCTTTCTTCTTTTTCTGTTGTTCTTGAGCAGCAACTGCAGCGACCTGGGCTTGATACTCCTTTCTCTTCCTCTCTTTTTCTTCTGCTTTTTTCTTCTTCTGTGCTTCCCTTTCTCTGGCCTCCTTTTCTCTCTGCTTCGCTTCTTTTTTCTTTTCTTGTTCTTTAAGGGAATAAAACAGTCACCATGTAAAATCTGAAATATGTATTTTACTATTCAACATTAAATACCAACAAATTCTTAATTTCTTATAAATGCTAAATAATTTATGCAATGAAAATTAGCTATATGAGGCGGAATATAGAATGACAAATATTAGATGAATAAATTAAAAGTGATGATGTGCTATCACTGTCATATTACTATCGTACCAATAAATACACTTCTCTAAACACTGTTTTAAAGAACATTAAAAATTATACTTCTATTTTAATTTTAACAAGAATATAATGGATTTCCTGAGTGTTTCTAAAAATGATAATAAAACTGCATTTGAGTCAATTTTACAGGGCCTCAATAAGGAGGGAAAAGCTGCAAAACATTTTCAAAGCTGATTCAGGTAAAGTTGTTTATATTTGCACATTTGTTCATTGACAACTTGTGACATGCTCCCTATATTGTTTACCACAGTACTTTAAATATTTGTTCTAAAATAGCATGCAAGAAAGACTTGAAAACAACATCGGCACTATTTATTTGACTGAACATTGCAGTACACTAATAGTCATTGGCTGACAATATGATTTTACTATTTAGAATTGGCAAATACTTTTCTGAAATTATATTATTAAGAAGAACGTCCGAATGTGTGAATATAAAACCAACTTTACATGAATTCAAAGCTGTAGGTTTTTGCACTCCATACCTCTCTCTTTCAGTAATCGACGTTCTAGTTCCTTTTCTGCTTCTTCCTGCAGTACCTTCATGTGCTGGAGAACCTAGACAGACAAAAACAACAAAAACTTGTTAACTTGGTTATTTGTGACTGTTGCAAAACTTTAATTTCATAATAAACTAGCTTATTTAAACTGTACTATAACAGTACTCACCCTGGATGCACACTGCCTGCACTGCTTCTCATCCAAGCAATCGCCTGCAGCCTTGGCCAGTGTTGGCTCCAAGGGGTTATCCTTCAGATCCAGCCATTTCAGACTCTACAACAAACAAAGTCTTCAATTACCATCAATACAACACCAGTCAGCACAAACTTTCAGAGAATGTTTACAGACATGAGAATCCTGAACATACCTTGAGCTGTGAGAAGCCGATAGGAAGCATTTTTAGTTTGTTGTTGTACAAATCAAGATGCTGGAGATTAACAAGTTGTCCGATTTCTTCTGGTAAGCAGACGAGCTGATTCTTGTTCAGGTCAATTTTGATAAGGTGAGTCAAACTACAGAATTCAGGCTGGTGAAGTAACAAAAACAGTACAAAATCATTAACTACAGCTAATAGTAAATCAAATTATGTTTTGCTTTTTTATTTGTAGTTACTTACAGTCAAGGTAATTAAATTATTACAGGACAGATCCAAAAAGGTTGCCTTCGGAAAGGCGGCCTGCACAGAAAATAACTCTGTAAGTTTTATGTTTTCTTTTCACACACTTAGCATATGAATGAATATAGTACTGTTAAAGGTGCAGTAGGTGATGGTCTTCAGAAACATTTTTTGTTGTGCTGGTTGAAAGTCTCTTCACATTCCAATAATAATGATTAAAGTAAATGATCTAAATGTATTTATATGTATTTTTAGATTTTGGGTTGGGTTGGTGACTAAAAAAATGTTCATCCAATTTCAAATTGTCTGGTCGACAATTCCCATAATTCTGATAAATAGCCCAAACTGTCTGTCAACAAATTTAGATTTGTACATCTGCGCACCCGTTCACGCAGATCTGTTGTTTGCGCGTGCATGTGTGTTGTGTTTACGTGCACACGAGAGAGACGAGAAAGGTAAAAACAAATGCTGAATCAAAACTTTTTAAAATATTAAATCAATATTGGAGTTACTTTAGCACGCTGGAAGAAGGATGACAGCCTGTGCCACGGTCCCTTTATTGTTTACCATGTTACTTTGAATATTCGTTCTAAAATAGCATGCAAGTATGGCTTAGTAAAAAGTGTAAGCATACAGTAGTCGCTTTAGGACAAAGCGCGTGAGAGACTGAGACCAGTGATCCTTGCATGAATGAAATATTGCACATTATGGCAAGTTTTGCTTGCTACACAACTGAAAACGTCTTAGATATAATACTGTTTTTTGTTCAGAATTGTAGTATAAAGTATTATAACGTTTACTAACTGGCGAATGACGTGATCTAGTGGGTTTTCTACAGTCATCTTTAAGGTTCGTGATTTCAGGAGGGTGGCTTTGGACGGCAGGGGAGGAACTGTGTTTCAAAGATATTAAGCTAACGTATAGCATTGGCAGATCACCTACTGCACCTTTAAGGAAAGGGTAAGACACTACAGGCAAAAGCTTTTTTTTTTTCTAAACACCATTCAGTTTTGAAATTTAGGCTTTTCACTGTGTGTCTAGTTTTTTACAAAAAACAAATCCCCCAAAATACACTTTTAAGTCTTCCTTTTCACCCACTTTATCTATTTGTGTCCGTAGATTTTATTTTGCAATGTATATTTTAAAGGCTGTTCCCTCAAAATGAGTTGTTTCTCCCTGCGCTAATACATAAACCTCCACTTCAGCAACACATCAAACTTCATCTTTTTATTCATATTCTGAAGGTTATTACTTAAGAATGTTCATTCGTAATAAGCCTGATTATATACACATTTTATTCTGTAAAAAACGTTAATGTCTGAAAAATGCACTTTTCTGGTTGTTCACAGAAGTTACGGAGCGACAAACATTTTCCCAAAGTCCTCTCTGTAAAAACCAGACTCCAATGTGTACAACAAAATAATAAGTAAACAACTTATCAAATGTTCACATATTTGAATATAACATGTTATAAAATTTGTAATTTTTTTTTTTTTTGCAATTCCTAATGTAATCAGTCAACTGGAGCATTATGGTAATAACTGCCAGTCTGGTCTTATAGAGAAAACTAGAAACTCTCTTTAAACATATGTAAGCAAAATAAAAATAAAAAACACTCCTGATAACGATAAAGTGAACAAACTGTGGACACACACACACTCACCAACTCCTTGACTGGCACTTCTGTAAGGTTGCTGAGACTCAAATCAAGCTCGTTGCCATCAATTTTGTCCTTAATGTTTTCAATTTTGCCTTTATTCATGTTGATAAGCTGTTCCTCAAAAAACAATTCAATAACACATTAAAATGAAAGCAAGTTTTGCAGCTCTACTGTTTGGATAAAGTATGAGAATTCGTTGATAAAGTTGACTTAAAACCGCTACACACAGTGTGACTAGCTGCTAAGAAAAAAAAGTTAGTTACCTTGTTAGAGATGGTATGAAACAGTTCAGATTCACTGCAGAGCTGTACGTGTAACTGAATACAGTGAGTTCACAGATTTCGCACCGCAATGGATGAAAATCCACGTCATTGCCTGCGCGTGTGTTAAGAGACGCAGCTGACAGCGTGTCACTCTGGGGAAGCGCCGCTCTGAGCGCCATCTGCCGGCTGGAGGTCTACACTGACACTCTTTTTTGGTTTTATATTAATTCATGAGCTCCAATTACATTTACATTTAGACATTTGGCAGACGCTTTTGTCCAAAGCGACTTACAATTGAGGAGACATTCAGCAAATCAACACGATGAGGCTGTACGCACAGGAAGTTTAGTATTTATATAAAGGAACGACATTTACAGAACAGTCTATGATACAGAACAATGCCAGGGGTGTAAATAAAAAAGATAAGAAGAGCATAATAAGGTTATAAATAAGTACATAGACTCAATAAGTAAAACAAAGAAATAATAATAATAATAATAATAATAATAATAATAATAATAATAATAATAATATAGGTGAATTGGGTAAGCTGGGCCTCACGGTGGCGCAGTGGATAGCACGTTTGCCTCACAGCAAGAAGGTCGCTGGTTCGAGCCTCGGCTGGGTCAGTTGCCATTTCTGTGTGGAGTTTGCATGTTCTCCCCGTGTTGGCGTGGGTTTGCTCCGGGTGCTCCGGTTTCCAAAGACATGCACTATAGGTGAATTGAGTAAGCTAAATTGTCCGTAGTGTATGAGTGTGAATGGGTGTGTATGGATGTTTCCCAGAGATGGGTTGCAGCTGGAAGGGCATCCGCTGTGTAAAACATATGCTGGATAAGTTGGCGGTTCATTCCGCTATGGCGACCCCAGATTAATAAAGGGACTAAGCCGAAATGAAAATGAATGAATGAATGAATTGGGTAAGCTAAATTGTCTGTAGTGTATGAGTGTGAATGGGTGTGTATGGGTGTTTCCCAGTGATGGGTTGCAACTGGAAGGGCATCAGCTGCGTAAAACATATTCTGGATAAGTTGGCGGTTCATTCTGCTGTGGCGATCCCACAGGCAAAGGGTATTGCCAGAATAATAAAGGGACTAAGCCGAAAAAAATGAATGAATAAATTGTCTGTAGTGTATGAGAGTGTATGGGTGTTTCCCAGTGATGGGTTGCAACTGGAAGGGTTAGTTATTGGACATTTTGTTTATTATTTTCTGTGGGTCCTCTCCGAGGTATAGGCTTCGTTTCAATTTTATTTAAAAAAAAAAAAGAGAGATTAGGAAATTGATATATTAATATTTGTTCCATTGTATCTTTTATGTTACTTCCTAGACCAGAGTCGTAACATCCAAATCCAAGCATATGGCGTGGTTGAAAAACACCATAACATACTCTGAAATACAGATTATGCTGCAGCTCCTTCCAGTATAACAGTGCTTTCAGCATTAACACAAAATGCCCGTAATTTTGTTATGTAATGTAATATATGGGATATTGATCACTAAATGAGCTTCACTCAAATTCCCACTCTTGAATGATGAGACTGAGAAAGACAGAAACAGAGATGAGATAAACCACAAAGAAACCCCTGTTAAACCATGTGACCAGTCTTAACCAGTGATTCTGTCCAGTTTTGCCCTCTAAAGTATGTTGGGCAAGAGCGTGTTTGATAGTCTGAAGCTCTTCCAAGATCCGCTGCAATACATGCACATCATTCACCTTTTCTTTGCTGTACATTTCCTGAGACTCCACTTTAGAAGAAAAGATTCCATCGTTGCTTTCTCCTTTGCATATAGCTG
>CAIGQW010052810.1:2499414-2530429 GCA_903798125.1 Danio choprae
ACACACAAATGGTCAAAAGTTTAGGGTCAGTATTTTTAAATGTTTTAAAATAAGCGTATCCTGCTCACCAAGGCTGCATTTATTTAATCAAAAATAAAGTACAAATTGTACAATTGTGAAATGTTATTGCACTATAAAATAACTGTTCAAAAGTAGTTTATAATTTAATTTAATAATTTATTCCAGTGATTTTAATGATGAATTTTCAGCTTCATTACTCCAGTCTTCAGTCACATGATTCTTCAGCAATCACTCTAATTCATTCATTCATTCATTTTCATTTCGGCTTAGTCCCTTTATTAATCTGGGGTCGCCACAGCGGAATGAACCGCCAACTTAACCAGCATATGTTTTACGCAGCGGATGCCCTTCCAGCCACAACCCATCTCTGGGAAACATCCATAGACACTCACTCATTCACACACACACACACACACACACACACACTCATACACTACGGACAATTTAGCTTACCCAATTCACCTGTACCGCATGTCTTTGGAATTGTGGGGGAAACCGGAGCACCCGGAGGAAACCCACGCAAACACGGGGAGAACATGCAAACTCCACACAGAAATGCCAACTGACCCAGCCGGGGCTCGAACCAGCGACCTTCTAGCTGTGAGGCGAATGTGCTATCCACTCCGCCACCGTGCTGCCCCAATCACTCTAATATTAATTATTATTGTTTTTATTATTATAATTAATATTATTATTATTAATGGTAATAGTAATAAAAGCAATAAAGGCTGGATTAATAATTTAATTAAAAAAAACATACAATAAGTAATAAATAAATATTTAATAAATAAGTATTTAACAATTTAACTTTTTTTTTACATTTATAAATGCCGCCTTGATGAACAGAATAATTTTCTTTAAAAAAAAAACATGAAAAGAAAAACCCTACCCTAAACTTTTGACCGCTAGTGTGTGTATATACAGTGCATCCGGAAAGTTTTCATAGCGCTTCACTTTTTCCACATATTTTTATGTTACAGCCTTATTCCAAAATGGATTAAATTCATGCCCTCTACACACAATACCCCATAATGACAATGTTAAAAAATATTTTTTTAAATTGTTGCAAATTTATTAAAAATAAAAAACCTGGAAAAATCACATGTACATCAGTATTCACAGCCTTTGCTCAATACTTTGTTGATGCACCTTTGGCAGCAATTACAGCCTCAAGTCTTTTTGAATATGATGCCACAAGCTTGGCACACCTGTCTTTGGGAATTTTTGCCCATTCCTCTTTGTAGTACCTCTCAAGCTCTATTAAGTTGGATGGAAAGCGATGGTGTACAGCTGTTTTTAGATCTCTTCATAGATGTTCAATAGGATTTAGATCTGGTCTCTGGCTGGGCCACTCAAGGACATCCACCGAGTTGTTGTGAAGCCACTCCATTGATATTTTGGCTGTGTTTTGGGTCATTGTCCTGCTGGAAGATGGACCGTCGCCCCAGTCTGAGGTCAAGAGCACTCTGAAGCAGGTTTTCATTCAGGATGTCTCTGTACATTGCTGCATTCATCTTTCCCTCTATCCTGACTAGTCTTCCAGTTCCTGCTGCTGAAAAACATCCCCACAGCATGATGCTGCCACCACCATGCTTCACTGTAGGGATGGTATTAGCCTGGTGATGAGCGGTGCCTGGTTTTCTCTAAACGTAACGCCTGGCATTCACTCCAAAGAGAGCAGAGAATTTAGTTTCTTATGATCTGAGAGTCCTTTAGATGCCTTTTGGCAAATTCCAGGCGGGCTGCTATGTGCCCTTTACTAAGGAGTGGCTTGCGTCTTGCCACTCTACCATACAGGCCTGATTGGTGGATTTTTGTACAGATGGTTGTCCTTCTTTAAGGTTCTCCTCTCTCCACAGAAGAATGCTGGAGCTCAGACAGAGTGACCATCGGGTTATTGGTCACCTCCCTGACTAAGGCCCTTCTCCCCCGATCACTCAGCTTACATGGCCGGCCAGCTCTAGGAAGAGTCCTGGTGGTTCCAAACATCTTCCACTTACGGATGATGGAGGCCACTGTGCTCATTGGAACTTTCAGAGCAGCAAAGATTTTTCTGTAACCTTTCCCAGCCTTGTGCCTTGAGACAATCCTGTCTCGGAGGTCTACAGACAATTCCTTTGTTTTCATGCTTGGTTTGTGCTTTGACATGCACTGTCAACCCTGGGACCTTATATAGACAGGTGTATGCCTTTTCAAATCATGTCCAATACACTGAATTTACCACAGGTGAACTCCAATTAAGCTGCTGAAACATCTCAAGAATAATCAGTGGAAACAGAATGTACCTGAGCTCAATTTAGAGCTTCACGGCAAAGGCTGTGAATACTTATGTGATTTTTCAGGTTTTTTATTTCTAATAAATTTGCAACAATTTCAAAAAATCTTTTTTTACATTGTCATTATGGCGCATTGTGTGTAGAATTTTGAGGAAATAAATTAATGTAATCCATTTTGGAATAAGGCTGTAACATAAACAATGTGGAAAAAGTGAATACTTTGAATACTGAGAACTTTGAATTCTGGATGCCCTGTGTATATATATATAAGAACTCTTGGAGTTACATTGTATATATTTAAATGGTATATACAATATATTCAGTATTAACTATTTTAACTTTAAACATGTTAAATCTCAAAACGTATATGCAATTTTCTTGTAGAAAATTATAGATTTTGATGTTATAATAGCTAAAGGTCTATTTTAAATGAATAGAATGCTGATATTGTTCTTGTATAATTTATCTGCTAACATAGAAATAATGATCAGTGTATTTTTGTTACCCATGTTTTAATATAATGCATCTATAATCTTTATGGGATTAGGATATAAAGGACTTTATATATCTTTAAGGAATATTTACGTTTGAAGTTTCCACTTACCGGAGTGATTAACTGAAAACACTGTGATGTGGCAGGTTTGAGTATCAAAAGGAAATTTATGCACATTCAATGCACAGGTGCTGATGATTTTATGGTCATCCTCCATTGTCACATTCCCATCATAAGTAATAGTCAAATATGGGTTCGGTAGTCCTTCTTCCTTCTCTATGCTGTGTAAATATACATAGTATGATAAATATTTTCTACATGGCAGGTAAAATGTGTTGAATATTGAAGAAAATTTATCAATACTCAACATATACTGTATTTCCAATATGTAAATTGTGTTTGTTATTCTGTCAATAAACAAGGTAAGGTTTTTCCTTAAACATTCTCATTTGTGTATACTCACGCCTCTAAAATAAAGAGGTCTGGTACCCAAAGCATCTCTTTTGGTAAAACCACATCTGTAATGCCACAAAAATCCTTAGGATCCCAAAGGATTAGGTCATTATTCCAGCGCTGAGCATGAAAAAAAAATAAAAATAATAATATATATATATACACGTAAAGGGCACCTGTTTTACCCCTTTTTCAAGATTTAAGAGGAGTCTTTTGTGTCTCCAGAGTGTGTCTGTAAAGTTTCAGCTCAAAACACCCATCAGATTATTTATTATACCTTTTAGAATATTGGAATTTTCTGCTCTGAACACTATGTAGCTGTTTTTGTTGCCTGTGCGTTTAATGCTAGTTCACAACGTCCGCTGGTCCCACATACCTGTCAGAGTGTGCCTCAATCTCCGCCTTGGCTGCGTCAGATAAACAGCACAGTGACAGACATGAAGGAAGCAGATCTCATGTAATGTTTGTGAGAAATACTACAGTAAGAACCTTCCCAATGATTATTTGATGTATTTGTTGTGGAATTATTTCAAGCCTTTTTGCGACGAGTCACTTTCCACTGTTTTTGCACAGCAAATGTGACAGGACACACGTTAATATCCACTGCTGTATGGATATCCGTTATGTTAATGCACAAAATAAACCTGATTTAACATCCACACACCGGGATTGAAGCATTGTCTTTTATAATTGTATTCACATGCGTCAGTGGTGATAAGTAAAGCTGAAGTAAATCGCTGTAATTCATTACAAACATGCACTGTTTTTAAACCTGTAAAACTAATTCTTGATCACATTTGATGATGATTGATGATCACAGCGAGCTGAACAAATCTTTTAATCCCGATTGCTTTACACACATCCTGTCTTATACACGTTACTACGGAGGCATGTTAATACGCAGTCAATCAATTCATTGGGCGGGAAAACTGTACTCCTACGTCACGTTGAGGTCGGCCTCAAAATGGGAGGGATTTGGATCTTATTTTAACGTCAGGAAATTTAAAAAAAGAGACTCTATCACTCCAATATGACTCTGGGCACACTATACCTACACAAAGTTCTGTCCAAACAGCTTCCAAAAGATGATTTTCATCATAGGGGCCCTTTAAAGCTAGAGCACATGGTTCTTCTATATAGATTCTTCTATACAGCTATATGAAAAATCAGGAGAAAATGTAAGATTTCTCTTGTTTTATTGAATTTATTGGGTATGATTTTGAATAAAATATTAATTTTGTTGTATTTTATAAAGGTCTGAAAGCCTTTCTTCCAAAATTCAAATAAACATATTGTCATTTAGAGGTTTTTTTGTTTTTTGTTTTGAAATAGATAATTACAGAAAATGAAACGGGTCAGAATAAAAAATGTCTTCATTTGTTATGATTGAAAACCAGGGTTATTCTTCTGAAGTGTCACCTTTTTGTTATTTTATCAACAATAAACTCCTCAAACTGACCACAAATTTAGATGACATCAATATAGTTTACAGAATTAAACAGAAACTACATTTTACATAAACATAACTATAAACATTAATATAGAAAGAGAGAGAGAGAGAGAGACAATTAATAAAGTAAGATTTAGGATTTGACTATTTTCTCTTACCGTAGTCATCCATAAAAAAGGGACAAAGATTTGAGATTTTTCAATCTGCAAAACAGCAAATTATTACTTAAAAAAAATAAAGATATAAAGATCTGAAGAATTGTTTGCAGTCATATATACCACAGAGAGGATGCAGAAGAGGTGAATATCAAAATACACAATGGTGGGCTTAGTCCAGTCCAGTGCAGGACGGCAAGTTGTGAACTTCTCATTGCCTCTGGTAAGATTCAAATATTCCAGAACATCCTGCTTACTGCATACTTGTTTAGACAACACTCCATCTACAAGTCAGACAAAAGGTGTATTAGAGGTAAAATAACCATGATAACTTTTAATGATTAAATTTTGCCCTGCAAACCACAAAGTTGCCATTTTCTCTGCACTAAAGAAAGAATGAAAGCTTCACTCACCTACTAGTAAAAGCAGACAGAAAACACAGACAGAAACAGGACTCATGTTCAGTGTGAGATCAGCAATGGTCAGCAGACTACTGATAACTGGCCTTTATGTAACAGTGCAGGAAGGAAATGAATGGAATAGAGAAAATTGCAGTCCCCTGAGCAGTGTAAAACATCTTCATGGGCTAATGAAGGTCGTATTTCCTCATAATTGAGACATTTGTGCTGGTGGAGAAAATGTTTGATTGTGCTGAGTGGATGATGGCGAGATATACTGAAATATACTGTATACAGTAAAGTGTGTATGGAAAACATTCACTGCGCTTCACTTTTAAAACATTATTCCAAAATTTATTCAATTCATTACACTGCAAAAATGCTTTTCTTACTTAGATTTTTTGCCTTCTTTCTAGTCCAAATATCTAAACAATCTTATATCAAGAAGCATTTTCTAGGCAAGCAAAACATATTGTCTTGTTTTAAGAAATAATATGCCAAAATTAAGTGAGTTTTTTCCTTAAAACAAGCAAAATAATCTCTGGCAGATTATTTAGCTTGTTTTAAGGAAAAACTCATTTAATTTTGGCATATTATTTCTTAAAACAAGACAATATGTTTGGCTTGTCTAGAAAATTCTTCTTGATTTAAGAATTATTTGATATTTAGACTAGAGACATGACAAAAAATCTAAGTAAGAAAATCATTTTTTGCAGTGTATTTTCCTCAAAATTCTACAAACAATACCATATAATGACAACGTGAAAGAAGTTTGTTTGAAATCTTCGCATATACATCTTTGCATCTTTCTCAGAGTACTTTGATGATACTTTTGTTAAAGCAAGTCTTTTTGAGTATGATGCTTTAAGCTCAGCACAGCTATTTTTGGATACTTTCTCCCATTCTTCTTCGCAGTACCTCTCAAGCTCTAAAAGGTTGGATGGTGACCATTAGTGAGGAATTGTCAGATCTTTCCAGAGATGTCCAATTGGGTTCAGGTCTGAGCTCTGGCTGAGACACTCAAGGACATTCACAGTGTTGCCTTGACACTTCTTTGTTATCTTGACTGCTTAGAGTCATTAAAAGATCTTATTGAAAGATCACACCATTGCACGACTCTGAGGTCCAGAGCACTCTGCAACTGGTTTTGATAAAGGATGTCTCTGTATGTTGCTGCATTCATCTTCCCCTCAATCAATGACTAGTCTACCAGTTCCTGCAGCTGAAAAACATCCCTACAACATGATACTGCTCCACCACGTTTCACTGTAGGCATGCTGGTATTGGCCTTGTGATAAGAGCACAGTGCCTACCACTGCATTCCATTGGTAAGGGCTCATCTCTATGCTGCCCTAATCTCCTATAAGGGTTTACTCTCCAGAGTGATAGCTTTGAAGGTATTTGGACATATGGATAAGACCTTCTGAATGTAATGCAGTGTATGACCCCAAACAACTTGCAATACCCAAAGGATCATGGAGGACCAAAGTGTCCATTGGTTGTTCCCTTTGACATTCTTTTCAAAGGGCCCATTGAAATTTTTTGAGAAAAAACTGTGGACATTAAATCAGAAAATGTTTTGAGAACTTTGGTTTAGAATGGCACTTCAATATGACGACCATAATTGTTTTCACACTGAAGTGCCCTTCATAGTGTGATATATACAATTTTTATGGTGTTTTCATAGGGATGAGGCCTTCTGAATGCAATGCAGTGAAATGACACCAATCAACTTGCCCTGCCCAAAAGATCATGGAGGCCCAAAGTGTCCATTTGTTGAACCCTTTGAAATCCATCCTTCCAATGGACCCTTTGAAATGGCCAATTTTAGGAACTTTGGTTTGGAATGGCACTTCAATATGACTACTATAATTGTTTTCATACTGAAGTGCCCTTCGGAGGGCAATAAATGCCATTTTTAATGCATCATGTTTGTCTTTCCAAACATGTTGAATCAACAGATGAACTCCACAGGTGGACTTACCACAATCAAATCAAGTAGTAGGAACTTGTCAAGGATGATCTGTGGAAACAGAAGGCAGCTGAGCTCAATTTTGCAAGGCATGCCAAAGGCTATAAAGCGGGAATACTTATGAATGTGCAAAGATGTTAAACAAATTTCACATTGTCATTATAGGGTATCGTTTGTAGAATTCTTAGGAAAAAATTGCATTTAATCAACTATGGAATAAGGCTGTAACATATAGAAATGTGGAAATAGTGAAGAACTGTGAATACTTTCTGGATGCACTGTACCTTCTTTTGCAATGCAGTGTATGTATTCTTTGAATATAAAATGTATCATTTATTATGAAATATTGAAAAGAAACCGGCGGCTCAGTGGCTCAGTGGTTAGCACTGTCGCCTCACAACAAGAAGGTCGCTTGTTCGATTCCTGGCTGGGTCAGTTGGTGTTTCTGTATAGAGTATGCATGTTATCCCCATGTTGGCGTGGGTTTCCTCCAGGTGCTCCGGCTTCCCCCACAGTTCAAAGACATGCGGAATAAGTAAATTAGATAAACTAAATTGCCCATAGTGTATGCGTGTGAGTGTAAGAGTGTGTTTCCCAGTAATGGGTTGCGGCTGGAAGGGCATCCGCTGTGTAAAACATATTCTGGAATAGTTGGCGGTTCGTTCCACTGTGGCGACCCCTGATAAAAAAAGGGACTAAGCCGGAGGAAAATCAATGAATGAATGAACAGAAACACAAAGAGACATATTACAATTCTCCAAGCAAATCTTGTTTTTAAGAAAAAAAAGTTTATTGTGGTTTTGACATTTTGTAATCTTCATTCTACAAAAGTGAATTGATGCAACCCATTCCTCAAGTAGGTGTAGTTTCGAGTCACTCCTCCTGCTGCAGATAGAGGAAGAATCACAAAAGCAATACAGATAACAAAACTGGAGAAAACCCTTGAATTGATCCATGCTCTGTTTATGTTACGCCACAGCTGTTTCTCTCTGCAGGTAAAAATGACATTCTGCTGTAAAACATTCAATGCATGGCTATCTGTATTGCCTCCAGACAACAACGTGCTGTATTGCTTGTCTTGTGATTCAGTACCCATTGCTTACAGGCTGTATAAGTTCAGTGTGGAAGGGCTTGACATATAGTGCAAATGTAAAAGTGGAGGACTTCTATTTTCTGACTGCAACTACCATGCGCTTACCACATGCACCGCATATCTGCTGTCGAGGGAAAATCTACTAGTGCATGTGTAATGTATACAATCCCATTTGGAGAAATGTCACACCGTTCATATACTACAGTAAACAACACGTCGAACAGACTATTACAATGCTAACAAGAGCTAAGCTAACATAAAAAAATACAAAATTAACATTTTCCACACAAAGGAAAAGCTTTGTTGGTTCTTAAAGTACAACAGACATTTTAAGATAGAGAAAATCACTATTTGATTGTACTGTGAATCCCTTTTTCTTTTCAGATCATCCAGACAAATGCTAATGAGTCATAAAAACGGGCTCAGATGGGAACGATGGATAGTTCACCCAAAATATTTTACATTCTTTTCATTCATTTGCCTTCATGTCATTCCAAACATTTGACTTTTTTCTTCTGTGGAAGACAAAAAAAGTCATTGGAAAATAATCTTTATAGTCAGTTGGTTGGAAATTTACAGGGGCTTGTGCACATTGAAGAAAATGTCCCACAAATTCAAGATTGGGTCAAAAAAGTAATAGGTGCTTATGGCAAAATAAGCCACCATGCTGCATTAAAATCCCCACAAATTCAAGAAGAACAGAAATGTCACGTTAATATAATAAATGCCTAAAATATTTAAGTTATAGTGGGAAAAAAACACTTGAGGTAAAAATGCAACCAAAATTAACTAAATTTCTCACATTCGAGGGGATAAGTGCCAACAAAGTGAACAAATTATGCACAAATTAAGATAATGGGGAACGAAATTTTAGGGGCTTGTGGCAAAAATGCTTCCAAAATAAACTAAAAGCTCCACAATTTCAAGGTGACAAAAATGCCCCTGCTTAGTGGGGCACATAGGGGGCAAATATTGCCCATAAATGAAAATGTTCACTTATGACCCTGATGGAGTCCAATGTCATTATGGAATAATAATGAGATTATTCATTTTATTTATTTTTTAGGTGAACTATCCTTTTAAGTAGTTTTGAAGAAAATCCACGGATCAGAAATAGATTTTCTTTAAATAAAATATCCAATAACAAACCATTGGTGCAACAAAGAGCAAGTTTAAACACTATGAATTCGGTTTGGCAGAACTGATGAGAAACTGACAGTTTGATTGTTTTGTCTTTTTCAAGTTTGTGGCACACGTTTCCAAAATCTTTCCATCATTTTCTCAGTAAAACGACTGCTAATAAACACTTTCTGGACCCTATAGGAAAGTGCAGCAATTTTCAAAAAGGAATACATAACAGAAATTTAGACCTGCCATATACGAGTCTAACAGCGCACTTCTGAAGGGCTGCTTCAGCATTGCTTCAAGCCTTGGGTACGAACCGACTAACTATCAGATATAGGCATACGCAAGATTGTACCATAGACATATCTTTTAAACAACGCACAAAAAGCTTAACAGTAGCACATACCATCAACAGTAGCGATCTGAGGCACAACCACTGATGAGAATTTTCCCAGACCTCTCCATTTTCTACAAATGCTCGGTAGTAAGCAGTTCAGTAGTGTCTCCGTGGCCAGACATGGTTAGGCAGCTCAGTAGCTTTCTGTCTTTGTAACATGCAGGGCTGTATGTGAAGCTCCAAATGAGCTGCAGCAAACTGACAAGGGCAGAACTGTGAGCAAATATGTGGTATTGCTCTTGTGTTTATAACCAACAATTCAGAAAATTCCTTTCTCTGTATTCTTTTGAAACACCTGTCTTGGGTATTGTGGGTATAAATCGAGGAGTACAATTTGAAATTGTCATACAAATGCTCGATGACATTTCTGAGAAAAATACCAAGGGATGTGGAATCAAATCAGCAGGATTTGAGGATAAATTTAAAGGAGTTAAAAGTGCTTGCCGAAGTGTCAGAACGCATTTTGCGCAGGCTTGAAATGAAATGCTCTCCTTGAGAAAAGCGATGTTTGGATCAAATGCTGAAGTTTTAGCGTGTCCTCATTTTACAGGCTTTCATCAGGAGAGCTTGTTTGAGTCATCCCTTCATTTGCACACATGAGGGGGTGGAGCGTTGGCGTGAACACCAAAAGAGCACTAAAACATGACACCTAACACAATGGAGAAAGGAAACCACGCAATCAATCCTCCCTGGTTTGCTTTTAGGATGCGATCCATGAGTAAATTGGTGTGGGCACGAGTTTGGGCTGGAAGAAAGAGAAATTCTTCTTATGATTGGAGAAGGTCTAAGGATTTCACACAACTAAGGGTCCACGATTAGATTTGTTTTTGGAGTTTGCCGCCTCATTGGTGACCCCTTGCTCCTCCAGATTGATGTTGCTGGTGGACGCATGGTGAGTCAAAGGATCCCGTTCGTGCCGATAGACATCGAGGTATAACAGACCTAACAGGGAGGACAGAACGAGTCCATGTGAGAAGATATAGAGGACATAGAGAGAAATACATAGGGCGTGAAGGTAGGTGTCAAGGGTATAATGATGGGATTGTAGAAATGTGGTTTAAAATGAATTTAAATATATAAGAAAGTAAAAAAAAAAACACCCGCTATCTTCCGCCAAATGTAGAGCATTTCTTGGAGATCAGTTTTAACTCTTTCCCCGCCATTGATGAGACATCTTATCAATTAAGAGAAAACACTTCCCCATCATTGACAAGTTTTTATGCCAGTCTGTGTTTTATGTATATTATTATAAGGGAAGCTCTAGTGCATGTCCTGAATGAGTTATGGGACTCCAGAGAGCGAAATATAAAATGATGAGAGTAAGTGTAGATCAGATTACTTGTAAAAATGAAAAGTTATAAAACTTGCATTTGGCAAATGCATACACAAGCACATGGATGAACACGCATGAACTGCAAGATATCTTGAAGTTTAAAAGTAGAGGTTTGGTTCTTTATTTTGATGTACAATATGGCCATATATTCCTAGGGTGAATATCATCAAAAATGCTGGTGAGGGAAGAGTTAATATGTATTTCTTAATGAGTATGTTGGTTGGCCAAAATGTCAGTCATGCAAACCAAGTCATTTTTATCCATTGTTCTCCAAGATTTCTGTCAGCTAAAATGTCCTGCATTGAATATTCATCATGCAACTTAAATGGTTGAAGTAAATGGTTGAAAGGCTCTTTTAACCCCAAGAGGTCAAAAGGCAAATCTGTAAAGAATCCCACTGATGATAATAGTGAATGGCATAAAGGCAGAAACTTCTTTGTGAATCCATGACCGCATTGCCTTTTAACTTACTCCATACCTATTCCTCAATGTGAACAGGACACGAGTCCTCATCTGTCCATTCCACAGACATCCAGGGAGATACAGAGAGAGAGAGAGAAAGAGAGAGAAAGATGGGAAATGATGGAAGGAAAAACAGAGACAGGAAAGAGAGAAAACACAGCACATTTGCAGCACATCAACAGAATTAACCAGGCATCCACAGAAAATGTGAGTCGGGTTGAGAGAGAGGAGAAGCTTGGTTCTTATGAGAGAAGAATGAGAGAGGATGGTGGTAGCCAGAGTCCTTTTGGGAAAAAAAACAACTGCTCTCTTACTGGAAACCCTTATCTTTAATCAGGAGGGTATTCAAATTTCAGTGATCGTTCAAGTAAGGGGTTTTCTCCCTGTAAGTACAAGACTTAAATAAATTAAAGTGACCACAAACAGTATATGGACATGCATGCAGCACATACAAACTATCGAGTATCATTGTATTACATAAAATTATATATTATTATATTATATTATATTATATTATATTATATTATATTATATTATATATCAAAAACTTCCATTTAAAAATTGGGATATTGATCACAATCATCACAATTTTAAAAACAGAATCAGTTTAATAGAAAAACATTTTTAAACAACAATTTAAAATGAATAACAATAATAAATGTATATTATTAATAAATCATATTAAATAGACACATTTTGTATAATTAATTATTTATTCATTCATTTATTTTATTTTCGGCTTAGTTCCTTTATTAATCAGGGGTCACCACAGCAGAATGAACCACCAACTTATCCAGCATATGTTTTATGCAGCGGATGCCCTTTCAGCTGCAACCCATCACTGGGAAACACCCATATATTCCCATTCACACACACAGACTACGGTCAATGTAGCTGACCCAATTCATCTATAGTGCATGTCTTTGGAGTTGTGGGGGAAACCGGAACACACGGAGGAAACCCACACAAACATGGGGAGAACATGCAAACTCCACACAGAAATGCCAACTGACCCAGCCGAGGCTCGAACCAGCAACCTTCTTGCTGTGAGGCGACAGCACTACCCACTCATCCAATATAAAGAACTTCAGACACATTTAAGTGTGGCTTATGTCTTCAAATTCTTATTGTGTAACTATATTTTTTCAACTACATAGGACTCAAGATGAACAGAAGTATGATGATGATTAGTAGTATAAGACGCATATTTTAATATCACACATCTCATATGAAAAGCTTCATTTAGTCCTTCCAGAGAGAATGCTTTCTCTGAATGACATGATCCATACCTCGAGGCTTAACAGAAAATGCTGGCAAAAAAAGAGGGGAGGGTGAGCAAAAAAATGAAGGGATGAACGTAGGACTACGAAAGGAGAAGACGCAGAGGTACTTTGAGCTGGCAGACACTGAACATGAACTTAGCCGTTAGTATGACCCGGAGAGATAGAAACAAGTCATACATGACATAAACTCACACATACACATAAACACACAAAAGAAGAGGAGGTGGGGGAGGAGAAAGGGCATTGCTGTTCTACCAATTGATGTTACACAAAGGGGGGTCAAAGTAAGGACGTGCATGAAGCAGAGAAAGCCAATAGAGTTGCTGTTTTGGAAATCAGAAAGTCCATGTTCGAGAGGTTGCCACTCACCAGCGAATCGGCCATCAGGAGGCTGCTCATTGTCCAGGCCTGTCATACAGTGGGTGTCAGACCGCCCCTGATTGTTATTGTCAAACTCTGGACAAGGCGCCTCGCTCCTCCTGCGCCCACCTGCAAGCGAGGTCAGAGGTCAAACAAGAGCAGCCGAGGCAGGGCAGGGCAGGGCAGAGCAGCGAGTGAGGGGTTGGGGGGTGGGGACGATGGGGCGCAGGATGCTGCTCGCCAGCCATTTTGGGATGGCTGTGGTTGATGGATGTACACGTACTTAATGTGAAAGCGGAGCAGAGCGGATGCGATCGGCACGTGCACAGGAACATTCATTTTTTCACATCGGTAAGAGCATATAACACATTAAATAAAAACAAAACAATGCATATGCAAAAGGGGGGTTGGTTATAATAAAAAGCAAAACCTCAACCGCTTGTATTAAACTACTTAGCTGCTCAAAAGAATACATAGCATTTGTTAAAAAACTGAAATCAATGATTAAATATTTGTACAGTGGAGATCAAAATTATCTTATGTTCTGCTGGCTGATTGGATAATGAGTGCGGTGAAAAAACTATGGTTTAGTGTTGATTGTCCATTGAGGTTTTCTGGATGATCCTGTCCTGTTGTGCATATGTCTTTTGTGGATGACCAGCATTTTTGGGGGACTTGATGGAATTAGTGACGTTGTAAAGACAGAATATTCTAGAAATTCTTGAATATATACACAGCTTTAAAATGATCAGATTTTCTTGCTTTTGGGATCTGGATCGTTCATCTGGACATCCTGCTATTGGAGGGTTTCAGTCACTTACAACAGCTTATCATCTGGCAAAGTCAGTAGCTATGTTTCTTTTCAGCCACCTATTTTTATGGGAATTGTAGAATATCGATAACAAAAATGGACTTGATGGGACGACATTAATGGACAAAGGTCTGTCATCACAGTGCTTTGGTATTATTACCTTGTACCACCAAAAGCCACTGTGCATTCATTGTGTTTCATCTTCTGAGGTGCAATAAATTTATAAAAAAAAAGGCCCACAGTGGCTTCTTATACTGCTGCAAATTCTGTTTTTCTTTTGGTTTATGGCATCAATTTATCAGGAAGAAATGATTTTGTTCTCTTTGACCCATTGGATGGAAACAGTGATTTATTCTCAGATGTTTTTTCTCAGATGTTCCAGTTGTGCACACAAGTCTAATTCGCATCTTTTAATGGAAACATTGCTAGTGAAATCTGAAAATTTAGGGTGCCAGTTAAAAGGAGTTTGTCAGATAATTAAGGGAATTACCACTAAGTCTATCATTTTGATCAAAGTTCTATTTCTTTCAAATCAGCAGTGACCTCTAATTTTGATCTCCACTGTACAAAACTGCATCCGCTAAAATTCAGAAGCCAAATGTGCTTGTATGTAGGCTGATTAAACAAAACATAAAAATCGAACTACATTTGCCCCAAATGAGTCATGTTATAAATATATTTGTAGTGAATGGCCTCTTTGGCCCACCTGACATCAAGCAGGAGTGTAGGCAGGTTGAATGAAGTGCCAACTACATCGCTTTAGTTTTTTTTTTCTCCTTAATCTAATGTTATATTGAATGTTCCTTTCCTCCACTAATTAAAAATTAAAAAGATATTTGATCTCGCAGTTCTGACTTTTTTCTCAAAATTGCGAGATGTAAAATCGCAATTCAAATGATCAGTTTACATCTCAAAATGTTGACTTTTTTAACATGCAATTGCTAATTATAAAGTCAGAATTGTGAGATATAAACTTAGTAGGGTAAGAAAATACCTTTCCCCCTCCGAATAGGACTTTATAACTCACAATTCTAAGGAAAAAACGTCAGAATTGTCAGTAGTTCAGAAACTTCTCAATTGTGAGTGTATAATTGTCAATTCTGACCATTTTTCTAGCAATTCTGGCTTTAATTCTTACAATTACACACATTTCTTAATGACTAAAAATGCATGTTCATATGGAACTCTGAAATATTCAGAATTGTGAGATGAAAAGTTACATTTCCCTTTTTATTTTTTTTTATTCAGTGGTGAAAATGGGCTTCCATAAATAAACTACAGGCAATAGCTAAGGTTACAATTACCATGTTCTTTGGTGGGAGATGCGCAATCTTCCTCAGTCACATCATTTCCCTAAGGATGGAAATACAGAGCTGAATAAATGATCAATCTCAAACAAATCTCTAGGTTTAAGATGTTCGATTGTTTCAATGTTTCACCTCTGAATCCTGTTCTTCAAGAATGGCAGCCACAAAGTTATGCGCTTTTCCATCATTAGGGATATCCTGCAGACATATGTAAATATGGTCTCTGTAAGACATACAATGACTTGCACAAACAGCTCTTAAATTATTCAATGTTTTTGCAATGGTGATAAATATAGCTCTAGCAGGTTTTAGTAGTAATGTACTGATTTTTGACCAATTAATTACCATGATATCTAAATGCATTTTTCAGTTGCTTGTGATTTTTATAACCATTTTATAGAGATTTTTTATAAAGTACAAAATTTCTAGGCAAAGCAGAGCAAGTTAAATTTATTTATTTACTTAAGCTAAGAATTTATTGTTTAATATAAGATAGCCGAAGTTAAGCACATTTAATGTTAATAAAAATAAATAAATCTTAAAATATGCATATTAATCTAATTTAATTTAGTTTAGTAAAGACAACAACTATGCCATTACTTCAGAATGTATTTTATTATTATTAGCATTTTAAGCCACTAAAGAGTTCAATAAAAAATAAACACCTAACCCTAATGCAGCATTTCAACTCAGGAAAAGAGTTCAACAAAAACTCTACAAACAAATGCAACTTTTATTTAAAAACAAAACAAACAGAAGCGGTTCAATACAAAACAACTTAAATTCACTGTATTTTCTGGAATACGTCCATTTTTTCATCTAAAACCCACTGCAACTTTAATTACAATAAAACTTATAAAATGCAATTAATGTCAAGCAGGCAAAACATGCATAAAACATCAAATCGGCATAGCTAAGCGCATGCCACTTGTTACTCTCTGCTCACGCACTCTCTCTCTCACCCTCTCTCTCTCAGGTAACTTTAATTACATTTTAGCTCGGTACAATTTATATCATATGTTTTTTATTAATTCATGTTATATCATTTTATACAGTTATTTTGTAACTATTTCAGCTGTAACCATAGCAAGTTATTGTCATTAAATCATTTAATTTTCAAGTATTGCAATACAATACAATCACATATTAGCAACGCTCTCCCACATTTTTAGCAATTATAACTGCCCTTATTTCTGTTTTTGGTATAAGACTGCAGAAGGATGGTTTGACTAGAAATGTATAGTTTTTCACCATTATACTGATAACTTTTTAGTCATTCAGCAAACTGCAGTTCGAACCGCTGTAGGTAAATCCCATTCCGTAGCAGACCGACACTCCAAAGGCAGAAGTAAATGGTCAGACTTTCATTAAAGATTACCAAAACAAACATTGTTTTTCAGTGCATTAACTTGTATGTTTTAATTTCCATCATCAAAATGCACTCTTCGTATTTTAATATGTACAGATGAAGTCAAAAGTATTACTCCTGTGAATTCTTTTTCTTTTTGAAATATTTCCCAAATTATGTTTAACAGAGCAAGGAATTTTTCACAGTATTTCCTATATATATATATATATATATATATATATATATATATATATATATATTATAGGCAATATTTTTTTGATAGTCTACAGAACAAACCATTGTAACACAATGACTTTCCTAATTACTCTTAACTTGTCTAATTAACCTAGCTAAGGTTTTAAGTTGCACTTAAAAAAAATATACAGGATGGCTAATAATTCAGGAGGGCTAATAATTCTGACTTTAATTGCATATAGTAGTGCTTGTTTTAAACAATGTATCTGTGCACTTCATTACTTTGTCAAAATGTATTTTACCTTAGAATCTTTTAGTTTTTCCCAAAGAACGAAATCATGCACCACCCTAGATTTTTTTTTTAAATTTTGAGACCGTTTCAAGTCACGATAGAGGAAGAAAGACAATCTTAACTTCCATTTCATGGCGACGTTAAGAATAACAATGTGAGCTAGCAAAATAAATGTAAATTTTGATTTCAAGCGGACCGATGGATTATCGTGTTGCAAAAACCATAATATCAGCTTCAACTACAGCATCTGGAATTGATGACTTGTCCTGCTTCCAGGCCCTCTAACTCTCTTACCTCACCCTCATGTTGGGATGGCGCTCTGCTCTCGGCTGGGGTCTCAGCGGCCTCCTCCCCCTCGGCTCCAGCCATGTAGGATCCAGACATTGAGGACAGAGTGTCGGTGCTGATCTGAGAGTGCTGACTGTGAGACGACGCCATGGACATGACTGACTGAGCCAGGCTGCTGCTGACTGGATCTGAACAGAACAAGCAGATGTAAGCGATCGAGCTCTGGTGTGTGTTTCAGTGAGCTGGGCTTAGTGGTCTGAAACGCTGTACCCTCTGGGGAGGTGATCGTGGAGGAGAGAGGCGTCCCGTTACAGGACTGATCGATGGCCCCCGAGGATGACAAGGTGAGGTTGTCGCTTTCAGGAGTCACTCCAGACTGCAGGAGAATTTAAACACGATGATGAGCAGAATGATGTTGATTATCTGTCACTATATCACTAGTGGATAATGGAATTCAACTATATAAAACATGCTATATGCTTTCTGCAATTCTCCGTAACATAACAGTCAATTTGGTTCCAATATAACAAAAATGAACAAACATACTTATTCTGACCTGTACTTATTAAATTATAGAATACAATACAATACAATACAATACAATATAATAGATAGCTTTATTGTCATTGTATACGGCAGGGGTTCTCAAACTCTGTCCTGGAGGTCCAGTGTACTGCAGATTTTAGTTCCAACCTGCCTCAATACACCTGCAAGGATGTTTCTAGAAAGCATAGTAAGACCTCCAGGACCCCTGGTATACAGGATACAACAAAATTGCAAAGCTTAAGATGCTTAACTAAAAAGACTAAATGAAATATATGACAAAGAAATGTACAATTAAAAATATTTATACAAAAGAACAATGATCATAATCCATTTTATTATATTTTAATTAATAAAAAATATACATTTTCTGTTATATGTTCTGATATAATGTCTGATACTTAGTGGTTTAAGTGGCATAGTGACAAATTATAAAGATTTAAAATGCCAAAGGCTTTGTATTGTAGTGTTGCACTGTGATCCTTAAATAGAATCTTTTAATATGTAATCAAACAATTCTTGTTTTAAATATGCTTTGGTATATAAACTATTGTTACACTAAAATATTTTCAAATGTTGACTACTGTATATACATACCTACATACTGGGCACTTTCAAATTTACAAAAATAAAACAGTATATTACACTTTTATTGTCTTGATGCATTAAAAGCCCAATTTGTAAGAGTTTAATAATAATTCCAACCATGGTGACCATGAGAGACTTCTTTCTTACTTTTTAAAAATATAACAATAAAACAAAAAACGCTTAAGATAAATGCATAAATACTATCAGGTTACTAGAGATAGCTGTACCTCTTGTTGTTCCACATGCAATTTTCTCCGGCATGTTTGCGCTTCAGACTCGCTGCATGACTTCTCATCCTCCTCCTCAGGCAGAACTGATGAATTCTGGGAGAGGGATCTAGAGAGTTCATAGAATACATGATTAGCACCGACTCGCTCATCTGTCTGGCTCCTCAGCTTATAATTTAACCTTTAAGAAAAGCTGTAAAGTGACAGTTCTAATAACACTCAGCAAATGTTCTGGAGACTTTATTCAAAAGCTCTGTAGAGTAATAGTGAAACACACGATAATGATTCAGATTGGTCTAAAAAAATGTGGAAACATATTGCTTCAAAATATTTGATTTAAAAACTCAATTTGTTCAAGTTAGTAGAACTTAATTAATTTTTTTTCTACAACAGCATGCTTGTGAAAAGTGGGGTGTCACACATGTGTCTCTATTTAACACCCCTACTCATCACAGTTAATCACAATTTATTTGAAATTGTGAATAAACAAAAAGGTCAATTTGTTTGCTTACATGTCACACAAATACCAATCTTTATTATAAAGGGCTAGTTAGCAATAGCATGTGTTAATGCAACTATCAAAGAGACAATGGGCCCTATCATACACCTGGCGCAATAAGGCGCAAGATGTGTTTGCCACAACGTGTTGCTATTTTCAGACCAGCGCAACAGTAATTTTCCCATTTTTCGGCACGTTGTTTAAACAGCAAATCCATTTGCGCCACTTTGTGGACTCATGGGTGTTCCGGTCTAGAAAAGAGTTGTGTTAAGGCACATTGTTGGCAAGTTGCTGTTTAGAGGAACTAAAATAGACTGTGCAATAGACCAGCTAAAGCAGGTCAGCTCAGAGCATTAGCTGTGCACCTCGCTTACACATTGCTTAAAACACAAAGGATATACAGCAATACGCAAATATCTTTACAAATGAAAAAGAATTAAAGGATTAAAATATTACAAAAATGATAATTTTCTACATAAATATAAAAACCCACTACCTCCATGCCTTCTTCACCTTGGGGGGTGGGGCTTTTTCAGTTTATTCAAGACAACTTGCTTTTGTATAATGTTATTATTATTAGTAGTATTATTTATTATATGCATATTTAAATTTGTTTTATTAAAAACAAGCTTAGATTTGTTTTGATTTTGGACCATATGGTGCATAGGACGTGTGTTTGGTTTTTTGACCACACTTCGTTATTATTGCTCATTTATTAGTTTGCTGGAAACTAGAACTGAATTTAGAAATAGTTTTGAAACAAATCTTTGCGCTTAACAAACAAAATAAATTATGTAGGCTAATGGATGTCTTCAGTGGAGTGCGTACAACACCATTTCCTTACTCTACGAAAGAAAAAAAAAGAAAGTAAAGGCCGATTGGAGGAGGCTCATTCTTTATCCTTGCGCTGCAGATGTTTTCTCGCTAGTGAAGCCTTCAGTTTTTCCACTTACAAAGTCTGCCATGTAAATATCAAATGCGCTATGGAGCAACGCAACTGACTCTTAAAGGGAATGGAAGACAAGACTCTGATTGGTTTAATGCACGTTATGCTCAAAACACACCCATAACTCACTAAGACAATAAGCACAACCCTGTTAGACCACGCACTGCAGCACAGAGCATTTTTTTCCGTCCTTAAAATAGCAAAAGTGGATTCGGACACACCCTTAATGCTTTTGTGCCCTGTGCTTTAGACTTTGCGCCTAAACCGTTAAAATAGAGCCCTTATGTAATTTTAGTTGTGGATCCCCAGATATCTGATACAGTATATGGCAATATGTGCAAATGATATATATGACATACATGTTCATACTTCACAAATATAAAATATATGTCATATATGCAACATATATTTAGAAATATTGCAAAAATGTCCGCTTACACATTTTTTTCCCAACCACTGATTTACAAATATATCAATATATTACCTATAAGTTTATTTTTGTGTTTAAAAATATATATATATTTGTAAGCTGCAATTTTTGCAATATTTCAAAATATATGTTGCATATAATAGTTATACTTTATATATGTAAAATCTAAATATAATCTTTTATCCCATATTTGTAATTTGCATATATTTCTATATGGGTCATATATGGTATATTGCATTTTTCAGCCCATCCTCTGACACGGCCTCCACTCTTCACCTCAGTGATAAAATTACAGGTTTCTATATAACAGAAACCTCTGTAAATCCTAAAAAAAACATAGCACAAAATTATAGAGTAAAGTGTAAAAGAGTTAAAACACTTAACTTCAACATACATTTTTTATATATTCTAATGCAAAGCATACTAAGACCTTTTTTGAGTTCATGTAACTTGTTTTGATTAAGTGCAGTGAACTATATTTGAGTGAAATCAACTCGTTTCATTTGATCTATTGTAACTGTTTCATTTTACAGCACCCTTCAACTCACTTTGAGACACTTTTCTTGTGTTTCACAGTCTGGTTGGGGTTGACAGAATGATCTAGTGGAGAAAGGGAGCGCACGGGCGTGTGGTGGCTCTCACTGCCAAATGTGGGCACGGATCCAGAAACATGGCCCCTGGTGAGGCCCTGAAGTGGAGGAGCAGATGGCGACGGGTTCAGGGGCCCATTCAATGCCTCCAACAGGGACACAGCTTCGTAGCCTGGTGGGATGTGCTCTGACGCCTGTAGTAAACAAACATGTGGCTATTCAGAAATGGAAGCATAACAATATATGTACCTTTAGTATGGTGCAGACAGATGGTTTGTGTGTTTCTGCATTAAACTGTGCTTAATTTATATCAGGCAATGTTTGAATACTATAGTTCACCCAAAACTTAAAATTTGCTGCATCTTCATCAGGTCATACAAGATGTAGGTGGCTTTTTTCAGTAGAACATTAGTACTCAAAAGGTCATGACCCACACTGGTTGAATAATATCTTTATTTTACATTCTTTGGAGATATAAAACACAAACGTTTTGGCTCAATGCCTTCCCCAGTTCCTTTAGTTCACACACTGAGGAAGGCGTTGAGCCAAAACGTTTGTGTTTTATATCACAGAAGAATGTAAAATAAAGAAATTATTCAAAGAGTGTGGATCATGACCGTTTGAATTATAATGTTAACAAGATTAAATCAAATCGAAATAATGCAAGGGCGCAGTGCATACTTCACTATTGATCTGAGTAGAACATGAGTAAAAATAGATTTTTAGATGAAATCGTGGTCTTGAGTGATTCATATATAACTTAACTCAATGCATACTGGCACTTTGAGAGTTAAAGAAAACATATAAGAAAATAAAAAGCATGTAACATCTCTAGTGGCATAAGGGTGAGTAAAACAACAACAAGGTGAACTATTCCTTTAAATTATTAAAGTGTATAATCCTAACAAAGTTTTATGCAAAAATCAACTGTTCTAGCATCTTCTGTTGTTTGACACGATTAATATGTATTTTATTTGGCTATAATACATTTGCTATGGGTAAATCATTGTATGATCTCTGTGAATTACCGAGTGCTCCTCTGAATCTGACGTCTGTGAGGTGATGACAGGGTTGAATCCAGTAGGTGTGAGTGGGCTCAGTTTTTTCCTCATCGCTCGGATTTGAAGGAGGGCGCGAAATGCTACAGAGAGAAATGAAAATTCTTTGTTAATGCTCAACTGAATAAAAAGGCAACCAATCATCTTGAATAGAGTAAATAAACATCAAATGTTCATGTTTGGTTGAATTACCCTAACAAATCCAGTATATTATTCAACATAATCCACTACAGCATTCATGTATGAAACACCAAACACAAATATCATCTGAGGCATGTTATATTTTGATAATAATCTCAATCAAAGAGAGTCCTGCACAATGAGTGTGGTACAGGGGTTGATTCTTACGCAGTCGACAGATGGGGCAACAGTTGGCCTGGTAGCGCAGCGTGTCTGCACAGGCGTTGCACAGGCACAGGTGTCTGCAGGGCAGGATCAGTGTGTCCCGCACGTCCGATAAACACACCACACATTCAGCGCTGTTGTCACTAATCTCATCTTCAGCAACCTGTAAACACCAGTGAGTAATTTTCATACCAATTAATGAATGAAAGCTTAAGACTGACAGATGTCGTCATTTTAAATTAATATGGAGCTATTTATGAGGAGTCACAACAACCAAACACTGTCTGCAGTTACTATATTGATGCTTTTTTGTAATATAAATGATTGCACTATTTGCATTGATGTCTTTTTGTGAATGTAGATGATGACGTGCCTTTGATTCTTGACTGTTGTATTTATTCTCTATGCCGTAGATCTCTTGCAGCAGGTAACTGACTCCATCCACCTAGAAAAACACGCTGAGCTTAAGAGGTTTATTGAACATTTGCCACTTAGCAGAGCCAAATGAGATATTTGTTTTACAAAAGCCATCTAATATGAGCTTTAATGGTGGTATATATATATAAGGCTCATTCAGACTAAAATCTATAACTATAAAGGCACTTATCCACAATAACATTCTGGGTTTTTTTGGGGGCGGGGCCAGGTGCTACTTTAAATGTTTGTGCTCATTAAAGCTGCATGAATTCTGATAGGGTATTTTACTGATTATCGGCAAAAAATAAATTCTGAAAGGGATTGTAATGATCATTTTTTCCATGCAGTTAACATTATAGTTGCAGTGTGCTGATATTTAGAACTATATCTTTACCATTATAATTACCATCCTTGGTGCTAATGGGGTATAAAAAGTGTTTCATAAATAGTAAGCACTTACCACTTGTTTCTGCTTCAGAGGTTTCACACAGTAACTTCCATCCATATGCTAGAAGAAAAGCACAGTAGCTTTTATAACCATCAGTTGACACAGTACATTTAGTTAATTTTTAGTTGCTGGTTTTAATGAAACCAAAAATATAATTTAATATAACTGAATTACTGATACATTGCAGTTTTTCAGCATTATGACAGTATCCAACCCCAAATATTTGAATATATATATATATATATATATATTATATATATATATATAAACATAATAGTTTTAATAACTATTTTTACGAGATACTTTGCAATATACTAGTATTCAGTGTAAAGTGCCATTTAGGCAAGTTAGGGTAATTAGGCAAATCATTGTATAACGATGGTTTATTTTGTAGATAATCGAAAAAAAAAATATTGCTAAAGGGGGCTAATAATATTGGCATTAAAACTGCTAATACCAAAATAAAACAAATATGACTTTCTCCAGAAGAAATAATATTATTGGAAATAATTAGAAAAAAATCTTGCTCTGTTAAACATCATTTGTGAAATATTAGAAAAATAAAGAAAAAAAATCACAAAAGGGCTAAATATACAGACTTCAACTGTATATATTATTTTTTTAAACAAAAAACATACCTTCTCAAAGGTTGCAAGAAGAACATGCGAGTGTCCCAAGTGTTCTGCAGAAAAACATGGTCCAAAATATTTCCATATATTTCCATAATATAAATTTCTAAATATATATTGAACTAGATCCAACTCACCATCTCCCTCATCCACTACTGCTTGTACAACCATCGGATAGATGTCTTTATCCATGTCAAAAAGTAGCTGTGTAATAACAAGCCACAACACCAGAATTAACCAAGGACACGAATTATGAATTGCTCTATGATTTCTCTAATGACACAAATTAGACTGATTCAATCTGACATTTTTTAAGCTCTCTCCAGAAAAATGCACAAACACATAGGAGAGAGCTAGCAGATGTTACCTCGTCCTCTGCCCACTCTGATAAGTTGACGTAATGAGAGGGCAGACAGAACTGTTGGCAGACGCCACGTTTAAAATGCACCGTCTCTGACTGCAGAGAGCTGTCCTGTGGCAAATATCTGTCAACAACACACAATGAACAGAGCCATAAAACAACACAAGCTTTGATGTCATTTTCCTGCTTGATCTCCTCTTAGATCAACTGGTAAAGGCTGATGGGTTTTTTTTTAATTAATAAATAATCAAAAAGCAACAGTCAGAATGTGTCTAATACTTACATTGGCACACCATTGTGAAACTCTTCAATGGCTTGGTAGTATATAGTGATGGCAACTTGTGTGTCGGCATCAAAGGTAAACTCAATGTTGTAGCAGCTGTGGCTTTTCCCAACTTCCTGTCCAGGCAGCTTCATGTCTTCACTACATCTGCAGACAAAAACAACTTTACTGAATGTCTGTTGCTGAAAGATTTGAGTAAAAATGGACGTAATGAACACATGTCAATGGGGACACCTTTATTTTTACCTTTATATTTAACACCTACTATATGTTTTGTTGTAAAAGTGACGATATAAGGTATATGAAAACATCTGAATGCATGAATATCTAAAATTCTAAATTAGTTTGTGATCTAACTAAAAATCAGTGACCTTAGTTTTAATAATAATTTACATTTTTACACTTTTTTCTCCTGTTAGCTATAAATATGAAGACTATATCGACAACAAGTGACTATCAAAGAAGTGTAAAAACCCTTGAATATCTGAAAATCGAAATATCTGACCTAATAAAGCTTAAATTTGCCAGAGAATTTCTCAAAGTAACAACTGAAATTTAGTTAAAATATGCATATAAAAACAAATACTGTCTGAAAAAACTCATCATGCACAACACAGCGTTTAATCTAATCAGATACTGTCTGAAATAAGATAAACTATATACAGTAAATACAATAATAAGTTGCAAAAAACTGCTGTTAATTAACTTTTTTAATAAAAATGGACATAATTAACACACGTCAATGGGGACACATTTTATGCACCTACTTGTATGCAACTACTATTGTAAGTATTTATTATTTAGTAAGTAGAAACCGAGAAGCATGTTCCAAAACACTGCTGTCAATGTAATCAATGGGTGCATTTACATGACACCATTTTCAACTGAAAACAGAAAACCTTTTATGTGTTTTGGCCATTAATTTACATCTTAATAGCCTTTGGGGGCTTAAAAATGCAAATCTTTGAAAACGTGTTTCAGAGTTTTCAAGTTTTTGAAAACAGTACCATTATCACCTCTGTGTAAACTACAAAAACATGAGGTTATAGGGTCTTTAAGCATGTGTGAATACCTGACAATCAAAACATTCACAATCATTTGACTGCTCAACACACTGCATATTATTACCATCTAATCTCTTAAACATAATTTAAGCATCATCGTCACAAATTAATGCACGCAGGTATAATTTTGACAACATTCTCATCTAGACATTAAAGAAATGCACCCTTAAAACCTGTTAGCTATTTTAAAAAGAGACAATCCCTTCAACATGTCCCATCCAAATGTAAAATCATTTAAATAATTTAAAAAAAACCTAAAGATTTGTCCCTAAAAGCAATCAACATTACATGTTTAACAGCTAGAACATACATTGTTTTAAGTGACTATTAAAAGTAGTATAAAAACATCTGAAAATATCAACATCGGCAATGTATTTTTGTGTGTGGCATTTTGCTTAATTTTGCTTAACTTAAAATCAAAAATATATGTTTTCCCTGTTGGGTCAGTACAGGGAATCGCAGTTTTTAAGAGCTCTGTCAGATGTAGAAAAGATATTCACAATATAAATCTCACCGGACAAGTCGCAGAGTGTCTTTCCGGATGTTGATGAGACTGCGGAGAGTCTTGACCGGCTCATGAGGAGGAGGAGCATTGTATGGAAACTACAAATCAAAAAACAATCAGGGGTTAATTTACTGATTATAATAATGTAGGAAAAGCACTTTGTCCTGTTTTATAACCTCATATCTGATACAAAAGTGAAAGATAATCCATGGCACTTGGCCCATGTCTAACAAAAAAATCGTCAAACCTAATTAAAAATCTATTTTTTGTCAGCTTTTTTGTAAGCTATAAATATAAAAATGACTTTTAATACAGGTTTGCTTACAAGTGACTATCAAATGAGTATACAGACATCTAAAAATATAAACATCTAACTAAAAATCGTCAAACTTAATTGAAAAATACAGCTTTTTTGTAAGCTATAAATATAAAAATAACTTTTAATATATGTTTGTTTACAAGTGTAACGCCAGTTTGGCGGATGGTGACAGAACGAGACGGAGAGACATTACAAAAACGGGTTTATTAACACTTGCGGGAAACATACACTGGATGCGGGAAGACAGGACGAGACCCACACGAACCAAAGGACGAACCAAAATACCGGACAACAATGGACACAGACGAAAGGGTAGATATGGGTGACAGATTGATTACACAGAAAGGATGAACACAGGTGGAACAGATTAACAATGACGGTGGTGGGAGAAAGACAAGGCACGTGACGACAACAAACGATGACGCGGACATCACTGACAGTACCACCCCCCCCTTTTTGAAGGCGCGTCCTCGCGCCTTCAACGGGAAACAACAAAATGAAGGAGGGTAGAAGGGGAGGATACAAGGGAGGAGTCTGAGGGAGACACCGGAAGGGAACTGGAGCAGGAGGACCCAGGACACAGCCAGAAGGACGGCCCCGGCGGAGTCGAGGAAGGGAGGGTCCATGGAGGAGGAGTGGCTGCTGACTCCAGGGGGCCGACCGAGGGAGACGCCGCTGATGGCGGTGGAGCCCAAGGAAGGGACGGAGAGCCGAAGGGCGAAGGTGACGCCGAGGCTTCTGAGGGCCGGGTGAAGCAGGCGGCTCCCCCGAGCAAGGCGACGGCGGGGTTCCGGAAGCCCGCAGCGTAGCCAGAGCGACAGAGGACCAAGGTGTAGCTGGAGGGATGGAGGAGCTCAACGCAGCCGGTGGGACGGTGCGATGAGGTGCAGCCGGAAGAGTGGAGTCCAGAGGCGAAGGAAGGGCGACGACTGACCAAGGTGGAGCCGGAGGGACGAGGGAGCCTGGCGGAGCTGGTGGGCGGACGGCCCACGACGAAGACGAGGGAGGAGTGAGCCAACGCGGAGCCCTAGGGTCGAAGGGCCGAGGTGGAGTCCGCAGCTCGGAGGCCGTAGGAGCTGACGCTGGGCGACACCCTCCAGAGGGTGACGCAGACAGGTAGCGCCCACAAGCGAGCTCCATTTCCGGAGCTGGAGCGAGAGCTGGGGGGCTGGCTGACTGCAGCAGTGCTGGAGCTGGATGACTGGCTGCAGTTCTGGGGGACCGTGGGAAGCTACTCATGACCCTGGAGCTGAGGCTTTTCCGGAGAAGGAAGATTAAAAAAAAAAAAAAAAAACTGTGTGGGAACAGTTGGTTGCTGCCTAAATGCAGCGGACGGGTATTGCTGCCTAGACGCAGCGGAAGATTAAAATTAAAGCTCCAGAAGCCAATGAGTAGCCTCCCAGTGTCCAGTCGCTGTCCATCTGCATAGGGGGGGTGGGCGGGACTCTCGCTGCTGTCGCGGGTATCCGCCAGGACTCCCCCTCTTGGCGGTGTTGCCGGCTCTCGCACCTGGTCAGACGGGTGATTAAGCTCCTCCATCTGGGCGCAATTCCGCTCTGTCGCTCTAGGGGGCGATGGCTCATTGGCCAGGGGTGGCTCTCCGTCTGCGGTGGGCTCTGGCAAGCGCTCCCTGCAGGTGGACGATGTTGCTTGGCTGGTCACTGGGTCGGGAGTGGCACTGACGAGATCTTCCTCCAGAAAGGCGGTGAATGGAAATATTTTACTCGCCAGTGTCCACTCCATATTTGCGGCGATGTTGCCCCGAGGACCATCTTCGTGCGATCGTGCTCTGCTAGAGATGGTGGGCGTGCAGAGCACGTCGCCCGGAAAGCTGTTCAAAGTCGCTCGGATATGGTCCTCAGGGCTGCTCTCCCCCTGCTCCAGCAGGCGGTGATGACGAACGGGAAGGTGGGTGGGGACCAGGAAAACACAGAAGGGAGAAAATAAAACACTGAGGGGAAAAAAAGACTATAAAAAGAAAATCGGGGGAAAACACGCCGCTATTTTTGGGTCCGGTATTATGTAACGCCAGTTTGGCGGATGGTGACAGAACGAGACGGAGATGGAGAGACATTACAAAAACGGGTTTATTAACACTTACGGGAAACTTACACTGGATGCGGGAAGACAGGACGAGACCCACACGAACCAAAGGACGAACCAAAATACCGGACAACAATGGACACAGATGAAAGGGTATATATGGGTGACAGATTGATTACACAGATGACACAGAAAGGATGAACACAGGTGGAACAGATTAACAATGACAGTGGCGGGAGAAAGACAAGGCACGTGACGACAACAAACGATGACGCGGACGAACACTGACAACAAGTAACTATCAAATGAGAATACAGAGATCTAAAAATATAAATATCTGACCCCATGGGACTTTTTTCATTTGTACGGTATAATATAAAATAACAAAAATCCACATCAATCAGAGTCTATAATAGGAGTATAAAACATTTGAAAATAGAAATATCTAATCTTTTTTTTTTAAAACATAACGAAGTTAATCTCTAAATTTAATGTGGTTGTTTTTTTCTCGAAAATTAACTACTTATTCTCGGAATTTAATGAGTTTATCAACATAAGAGGTTTTTTTTCCATTTCTTTTCTCGAGATGGTTTTATTTTTTATTATTGCTTGGCCCTATACTTATTTATCTGAAACGAATTTTGCTTAATCCAATTATTTTATTACGTTTTTGGTTTGAGTCAATGTAATGTAAATTGCCAGTGCAAATAAAAATCACCATGATGTATTTAACAACTAAAACATACATCGTTTTTTAAGTGATTATTAAAAGGAGTATAAAAATATCTGAATATTTAAATATCTACATTATTTAAATATCTATAATGTTTTTATGTGGCCCATGCCTAAGTGAAACAAACATGACAAACTTAAATGATTGATTCTGATTATGTAGGGAAAGCACTTTGTACTGTTTTATCAGCTCAAATATCTGATACAAAGATAATCTGGAAACAAGGCCAAGGTGATGCACACTGATCTCCGAACAGGCTGTTAGGCTGATACCTCATGTGTATATGTGTGTGTTTTCTTTGGACAAATGCTATGCCCACGTGCCAGTGAGAGGCATCAAGCGTGTGTGGGTCAACACTGGGTGAGCCTGATGCCTCCCCTTCCCCCCTTCAGGCTGAATGTGGCTCTCTGTATTACTTGTGGTAAGCCGTCGCTTAAATCCACAGCATCACTAGCCTGTCTGCTTACAGACGAGTCCAGCAGCTAATGCACACAGAGTAAATAAAAAAGCCACAGCATGCACGCCTTCATAAAAGCACACAAATATCAGGATGAAGCTCTGGGGGACGCAAAGCAATATGCAGCAATGTGCAGTTGGGTCAGAATCACACTTGGAAACAATAAGCCTGCTAGCTGAAATGATTTTATCTCATCAATAGTAATTTATATGAAAATCCAGTTAACATAAATACAGCAGGGCTCAAAGATATGAGGAAAATATCCATTTGTGTTATAAAATGCATATGAATGTAATAACATGTATCAATATTAATTTGTGTAATAACTTAAACAATTTACATTTATATTAGTTCATATTATTTATATTATATACATATTTGGCCTATTTGATATCTATGTTCTTAATGAATTGGAATTAATGTATAAAATTCATGCAATTTATATTCATATTAATTAATTAATTATACTTGAAGATATCAATAATATTAAATGTAAAATGATGAAAAATGTTATCTAAATATAAAGCATAAATAAAAAATAAAACAAAACTTACACCAATATTAATTTTCCTCAAAATCCAGTATAAAGCAAATCTCAAAGCAGTTGAAATATATTACATTTTTTGTTTATTTATGAATTTATATTAAAGCATAATATAATTTATTCATATTATTACTATATTTTATTAATCTAAAATAAATTATTGAATTAGTAGTAGTACTACTGCTACTACTACTACTACGACTACGAATAAATTATTTATAATTACAAGGAAAGGTTTTTCTGTAAATTTTTTAAATCTTATTTTTAAATGAAATGCAAGAATTCATATTATTTAATATTAAATAATCTATATAATAATAATATTTCATATTAATTCATATTAATTATTTATTCATAATATAATTTAATTATATTATTTAGCATTATTTAAAAGGTTTTAAAAGTACATACAAAAAGAACTATTTTTGTATATTTGTAAACAGTTATTGTAAACAGTACAGTATATTTGTAAAC
>CAIGQW010052810.1:2530829-2546091 GCA_903798125.1 Danio choprae
ACAGTATATTTGTAAACAGTTATTGTAAACAGTATATTTGTAAACAGATATTTACTTTTTTATTGTAATGTTTTTCTAAATATCTGTGGTTTATATGTAATGAAACAAATTAGTCATGTGGCATGAGTCATTTTGGTCACACTTTACATTACGAGACATATAGTAAATGTTAGTTAAAGTATTTACCAACATGAACAAACAAGGTAACACAAAGCAAGATCAATGAACATGATAAAAAAAACAAAGATTTCAAGACCTTCTATAATAAAGAGCATGTATGTCTGTATCTAATAACAGGAACTGAACTGCAATCTTACCACTACTGGTCTGTTGCCTAGGAAGTTGAGGTCTGTGTTTTCACCGAAGAGGTAGCCTTCAGGATGAGTCGAATCAAACTTCTCTCCTCCCATTATAAAATGGCTAGCGAAATAACTTCCTGAAAAACCAAAGTAGGTCAAATGTTACTACTAATGAAGAAATCAATGTATATTTTTCACAGTATTTGAGTTCCTAAAAGAACTTGCATTTGCTTGATTGAGCTGTAGTTAATCAAATTACTATAGAAAATAAATCTGCGGGGCTGCACGGTGCCGCAGTGGGTAGCACGATCGCCTCACAGCAAGAAGGTCGCTGGTTCGAGCCTCGGCTGGGTCAGTTGGCGTTTCTGTGTGGAGTTTGCATGTTCTCCCCGTGTTTGCGTGGGTTTCCTCCGGGTGCTCCGGTTTCCCCCACAAGTCCAAAGACATGCGGTATAGGTGAATTGGGTAAGCTAAATTGTCCATACTGTATGTGTGTGAATGAGTGTGTGTGGATGTTTCCCAGTGATGGGTTGCAGCTGGAAGGGCATCCGCAGCGTAAAACATATGCTGGATAAGTTGGTGGTTCATTCCACTGTGGCGACCCCAGATTAATAAAGGGACTAAGCCGAAAAAGAAAATGAATGAATGAATGAATGAATGAATAAATCTGCACATTTAAAAAAAAATGTTTAGTAAACTAACTGCAATCTGTTGAACACAAATTAAGATAATTTCAAGAATGTTGGTTTCCCAGTACTGGGTTGCAGCTGGAAGGGCATCCGCTGCGTATGCCAGAGTAGTTGGTGGTTCATTCTGCTGTTGCGACCCCGGATAAATCAGGGACCAAGCTGAAGGAAAATGAATGAATGAATGAATGAATGAATGAATGAATGAATGAATGAATGAATGAATGAATGAATGAATGAATGTTGGAAACCAGTGGCCATTGACACCCATAGTCATTTTTCCAATTTTTTTCTTCCTGATATGGTTTTCAATAGAATGTAACTAACATCCTGCACATCGTCAACTAACATCTTCTCTTGTGTTCAATAGAGAAAAAAAAAACATGAAGGTTTAGAACCACTTGAGGTTGAGTAAATGATACAGTAAGTAAATTCTCAACTTAACTATCCTTTAAAGAGTGATGTTTGTACCCAAGACGACTGAAAGTCTCAGAAAAGAAGATGGATATAGTAAACTGAAAAACCAATGGATTTGAGAAAGAAAAGCTCAAGGGCAGACAGAGGATATAGGCAGGGATAGATGAACAAGCCTGAAACTGGAGCAGGAGGCAACAAGAATCAGGCACAAGTCCCAAGCTGCACATGAGTGTCTGGTTACTTGTGGTTAATTCATCTTCTCATCGGTCTGTCGCCTCAAATTTCTAAAGATTTGTAAAACAGTCATTGTAAAACCAGCTTGATGAGTGCTGGATTTTATAAACAAACAAGAAGATGTTACCTGAAAATAGTATACTAAAGTAAAATAAAATGTTACTCACTATTTACTCACTCTGCTGTGATTTTAAAGGTCCCGTGAAATTAAAATGAAGTTTTTTAGATATTAGTATAATTATGTTAGGTTTAAGGATATCTATAAGCTTGTGTGCTCCAAAACAAATTGTGACAAATTTCCGTTTAGAAGATATAAACCTGATATAAACATCCAAAGCTTGCTGTTTGTTACTTCCGCCTAAGGCCCTGTCCACACGAACACGGGTATTTTCAAAACACTCTCACTGGCAGAGCTGTGATAAAACAAAACGCTATTGGCTGTTTTTTTAAAAGGGGAGGAGCTACTCTATGTCCCACCCTTTCGTCATGTTTCAGTTGAGATTTTGTCAAACATCGAATAAAAAAATGCACATTTCAAACACGTTATGGGACCTTTAAGTATTTCTGAGTAACTTTTTGTTTTTGGTGAAACACAAAAGAAGATTTTTTTTAATGATTGGAAATTATTAGCCACTGACTGCCATAGTAGGAAAAAAACCCTTCTTCTACTTGTGTTAACCAGAAAGAAGAAACAGATTTTACCTATTGGACACTCTCATTTCAGATTCAGTTTAATGCTGAGCACAAATTTATGCAAGACGTCCCGTGTGCTGTAAATTTGTGGTGTATTTCAGTGGACACAGCACTGCTGGGAATGATGAGACTTGTACCAATATAAAGACAGCATCTGTGGGCCTGCTGAGCTACTCACAGACTTGCTGACCAAGAAACAGTGGGTGGAGGCTCTGGTGTTAAAATGAACAGAGGGACCCCCGGGCATTTTAAGTGCAAGTAGTGAGAAAAATATTCATCTCAATTGAAAACAAAGTCTGGGTTTTCTCTGCTGTGACTGATATAATATAATATTGCAATATTAGAAGAAGCAAGAAAAATAATAATCTAAGACATAAGAGACAGAACATAGTATTGCAGTAAATAAGCAAAATTCCTCATCTAAATTCTAAAGTTAAATTTACCTTACCTGACAATTTTTTTACATTTTTCAAATAATTATAAAAATCTGAACTCTATTTGGTCTTTCTCTATTGGGCCTAACAATTGATTTGTTTAGCTCTAATTATAGCTCTAATTTAAGTTATATTTTATGTATAATAGTATAATTTAAAATAATATTCATTCATTCTCTTTTCGGCTTAGTCCCTTTATTAATCTGGGGTCGCCACAGCGGAATGAACCGCCAACTTATCTAGCATATGTTTTATGCAGCAGATGCCCTTCCAGCTGCAACCCATGACTGGGAAACATCCCAGTCATGGGTTGTTTGCATGTTCTCCCCATGTTCACGTAGGTTTCCTCCGGGTGCTCCTGTTTCCCCCACAAGTCCAAAGACATGCACTATAGGTGAATTGGGTAAGCTAAATTGTCCGTAATGTATGTGTGTGAATGAGTGTGTATGGATGTTTCCCAGTGATGGGTTGCAGCTGGAAGGGCATCCGCTGTGTAAAACATATGCTGGATAAGTTGGCGGTTCATTCCGCTGTGGCGACCCCAGATTAATAAAGGGACTAAGCCGAAATGAAAATGAATAAATGAATATTTGAACATTTTAAAACATCATCTAAATTCTAAAGTCAATTTAATGTTAACTGCACATCAATTTTAGGCCTACTGTTATAAAAACTGAACTCCACTGGGTCTAAAATAATATAATACAATAAATATATATTTTTAATATAAGATATATATTATATTACAATGTTGTTTTGTAATATGAAGTCGATTAAATCAGTAATAATGACTTCCAATAATATAATGTAATACTAGGCCTGTATATAATATAATGACAGAATATAAAATGTATAATAATATATATATTCTCACCAGATTTGGGTGGGTATCTGTAAACAGAATTGGACGGTATATCGACCTCCTCCACTCCTGCATTCTGACGGCTTGTCAAAGCTCCCATTTCAGAAAGACACAAATTAAAATAACAATAAACGATTGCGATCCTACAGCTGTTGCGTCTTTTTTAGTCCGAACATCTCCTTCTTCGGGCGATAGGCCGTTTTTTGCTCTTCGCTTTTGTATTTTTGGCCATGCACAGGATTAGTTGGTGCTCTTAATGCCCTGTAAGCTCCGCACAGAGTCCCTCGTTGTTTTGTCTGCAGCCTCAAGCTGATTTTTGCGTCCATCAGACTGCATAGCCCTGTTTTAAGGCTGTCTCTGTCTCCGTGCTCGGCATTCTGGGCCAGGTAAAAAATGGAAGTGAGATGCTCTCTATATGACACAGTTTCTCGGCATGTTTATCATCCTCATCCCTGTATCCTCTGTTCTCCGAGCGCTTGAGCGATGGGATGCAGATGCGTATCGGTGGTGTAGAAACTGAAGCAGAGGGTAGAACGGCGGTGCGCGTGAACCAGGCCCTCGGTGGGCGGGCCTTGAGATTTTTATTTATTTATTATTATTTTTTTTTAAATGATGAATCTTTGATTGGGATCTAATAATCTAATCTTTGGTCTGGGATGAAAAAAATAGACAAATTTTTTATTTGTAAATTATTTATTATTTGATATTAGTTGACGTTTATTTTATTTAATACAACAGATTTAGTTCTATGGTTTTAATTACTCTTTAAGATACATAATAGGGCATAATTCATTCATTCATTTTCTTTTCGGCTTAGTCCCTTTATTAATCTGGGGTCGCCACAGCGGAATGAACCCCCAACTTATCCAGCATATGTTTTACACAGCGGATGCCCTTCCAGCCACAACCCATCACTGGGAAACACACTCATTCACACACATACACTACGGACAATTTAGCCTACCCAATTCCCCTATACCACATGTCTTTGGACTTGTGGGGGAAACCGGAGCACCCGGAGGAAACCCACGCCAACACGGGGAGAACATGCAAACTCCACACAGAAATGCCAACTGACCCAGCCGAGGCTCAAACCAGCGACCTTCTTGCTGTGAGGCGATTGTGCTACCCACTGCGCCACCGCGTCGCCCATAATAGGGCATAATGTGCTTGTCTAATATGAAGATATGTTCTGGATTATGTTAAAATGGCAGGAAATCAAAAACTATTTATCAAAAAATTTTATTCCAATTTGATCTTAACAGTAATTTATTCATTCATTCATTCATTTTCATCTCGGCTTAGTCCCCCTATTAATCTGGGGTCGCCACAGCGGAATGAACCGCCAACTTATCCAGCATGTGTTTTACGCAGCGGATGCCCTTCCAGCTGCAACCCATCTCTGGGAAACATCCATTCACACCCATGCACTACGGACAATTTAGCTTACCCAATTCACCTATACCGCATGTCTTTGGACTTGTGGGGGAAACCGGAGCACCCGGAGGAAACCCACGCCAACAAAGGGAGAACATGCAAACTCCACACAGAAAGGCCAACTGACCCAGCCGAGGCTCGAAGCAGCGATCAGCGACCTTCTTGCTGTGAGGCGAACGTGCTACCCACTGCGCCACTGTGAGGCCAACAGTAATTTAAATAATAGTAATTTAAGACTAGCTTAATAGTAATTTAAAACTAGGCCTATATAAATTATAAAAGGTTGTAAAATTATAACACTTTTTCTAATTGTTTTGTGATTATTTCTGTATTTTAATTGCCCATGAAATGGATAACAGTTAACAGATGCCGGATTGAACAGTATGCCTGTGAAATAACTATGAGACCACCCTTGTACAGATTGAGGTTTATGAAGAATATATAAGGCGTTGTCACGTGTTAATTTCCTATGTGCTGAAAAATAATCAAATCACAGTCCTTTGTGGTTGAATTAAAAAATAATAATTTAATAGAGGTTGCTTGTCTTTGTAATTAATACATTTAGAAGACTCTACGATTAAATATACAAACTTGTCTCTATTGAAACAATACCGTCCTGTTATGAATGTAGTAAAGTAAAATATTTAAGACTCTGATCCTCCAGGCGCCCCCTACTGGATGTAATCATTTTGTCTGACTAGAGCAGCACGTCCTGCTGCTCAATGATGAGTGCTGTGTAATATCTGTCCTCAGAAGCGCTATTGGCCACCTCTGACGTCAGGCTTAAATCCAGACTTGAGGTTTTGCGCAGTACAAACACATCCTGCCTCGACAAACGTGACCTTCGCCGAATTTGGGAAGTGATTCACTGCAGTGCAGTAAAGGTGATATAGGGTGACTGGTGTTAAATGAGTAGTCTACATATGTCAATCAGCTCTGTTCGATTTTAAATGTATTGTTTTTATATTATTTAGTAGGTTATATATGTCACGCTGTAAAATTCATTTCACATACAAGTTACAGAAAGGAAGATTTGCACGAAGGGAAATAATTATAATTGGCTAGATTATAAGTGTTGAGATCAACTAAAATTTCATAGATAGAAACAACATATTTAGTATTTCCAATATTGAGTGTGTAACTTGTTTTGTTAAGACCGTTTAAGCCATCTGAGACCTAAGCACAATTGCTCCATTTTAAAGTTGATTTTAAAGTTTTAATTTCTTAATTTTAAATACATTTTTATTCAGAAGCCATTACAAAGTACATTACAATCAGTTCAAATTACATTAAAACGTAGAAAAGTAAAAAAAATGCCTGGTATTTTGAAAATATTTAGCAACTGTGCATCTGTATATTGTTTTATTTGTTCATTTATTTTTTCTAAATTGTGAATGTAGTGTCAAATACATCTGTAGTACAGAACTGTTTGATTATTTATTTATGCATTTACTAATTTGATCAAATTAGTTATGATTAAACGGTTGTAGGGCCTCACAGTGGCGCAGTGGGTAGCACGTTCGCCTCACAGCAAGAAGGTCGCTGGTTCGAGCCTCGGCTGGGTCAGTTGGCGTTTCTGTGTGGAGTTTGCATGTTCTCCCTGTGTTGGCGTGGGTTTCCTCCGGGTGCTCCGGTTTCCCCCACAAGTCCAAAGACATGCGGTACAGGTGAATTGGGTAAGCTAAATTGTCCGTAGTGTATGAGTGTGAATGGGTGTGTATGGATGTTTCCCAGAGATGGGTTGCAGCTGGAAGGGCATCCGCTGCGTAAAACATATGCTGGATAAGTTGGCGGTTCATTCCGATGTGGCGACCCCAGATTAATAAAGGGACTAAGCCGAAATGAAAATGAATGAATAAACGGTTGTATTTGCAAATGTATTACTTTAAGTGGTACATATTTATTTCAACAACAACAATAATAATAACAATTATTCATTCATTCATTTTCTTTTCGGCTTAGTCCCTTTCAACTTATCCAGCATATGTTTTATGCAGCGGATGCACTTTCAGCTGCAACCCATCACTGAGAAACACCCATACACTCTCATTCACACACATACACTATACAGACAATTTAGCTTACCCAATTCACCTATACTGCATGTCTTTGGACTGTAGGGGAAACCGGAGCAACCGGAGGAAACCCATGTGAACACGGGGAGAACATGCAAACTCCACACAGAAATGCCAACTGACCCAGCCGAGGCTCAAACCAGCGACCTTCTTGCTATGAGGCGAGAGCGCTTAACAATAACTATTCTTATTAATAATATTCCATAATAGTGCTTTTCTGAGCACTTTTATGCTTTACATATTTGGGGGAATCTCATCAACCGACCTTTTGTGTCCTCTAAACTCAACCAAGCTCAGTTTTTAACCCCTTTCTGACAATGTTTAAGTTTAAGTCATCATGAGCTAACAGAAATAATGCGTTAGAAGATGCATTTCTCAATTTAGAAATATGGATTCAATTATGTAAATACACGAAATATTAATGATATAGGGTGATGATGCATAATCTTGTTCCCTCTTTTGTTCTCTGCTACATTTGCTCTCTTTAGAAGACAGGGAGGAGTTTGTAGGAGCAGGTAACGTGTAGTGTCAGTCAGACGCCATAGGTGGCGGTGTTTTCACACCATTCAAAGGAAATAAAAGCCAGGCTCCGCCAACCACGGAAATCCGGTTACCGCCATTTTAGAGTGTTATCCACTCGGCGTGTTTGTCTCCACTCTCTCGAATGGTTCGCTAATTTCTTTGTAAATCTCGTTAGTAAACGTTTTATTTCTTCCATAACAGACTACTGTAGAGTTAGTGATTCAAGATGAGCTACGGCAGACCACCGCCCGACGTCGAGGGCATGACATCCTTAAAAGTCGACAATCTGACATACCGCACGTCTCCTGAAACGCTGCGGCGGGTTTTTGAGAAATACGGCCGAGTCGGGGACGTCTACATCCCAAGAGACCGGTACACGAAAGAGAGCCGTGGGTTCGCCTTTGTCCGGTTCCACGATAAGCGGGACGCGGAGGACGCAATGGATGCCATGGACGGCGCGTTGCTGGACGGGCGCGAGCTGCGCGTGCAGATGGCGCGATACGGGCGCCCGCCAGACGCGCACTACAGCCGCCGCGGAGCCCCGCCGAGAAGATACGGGGGATATGGTGGACGGAGAAGTCGGAGGTAAGGCCCAAAACATTTGTTAAATTACGTGACGTTTTATTACGGTATATGTATTTTTATCCCTCTATTAACGAGTTTCTATGTTTTTTTTGTACTAAAATAAGGGCACTAAGGCGGCCTAGTGCTAATATAAACAACACGTGCTATAGTCATTGTTATGCTCAATACTCATTGATTTGTTTGTTGCTCTTTTTTTTTCTTTTTTTTAATTTACTTGATCTTAATTTAACCGTTGGTAATTGTTGCGTCGTAGTCAATACGTAGATCCAAACGATTGCTAAACTTTGTGAATCGTTGCAATTCATGAACGAATGCTTCTTTGGAGTCGGATCTTTTCAGTGAATCAACTGAAGCTGTTCAAAACTCTTCTGGTGTATTTCAACAAACTTGATCTTCAATAAGTTAACGACAACAGTTAAAAATGGGGGGGAAAATACCGTGGTCGTGTAATAATTAAGAAATATTTTATTTAAAATAGTAAAAATTTAAACCCGTAGCTAACGATTCAGAAGACCAGATTCATTTAAAATGAGTCGGGCTTTCCATACTTGTGATTTGAATAGTTGAATCACTGATTTTGGCGGAAACCATGGTAGTTTTGATTACGTGCATATGCTATGCAAATTACTTCGTGTATAAGCAGTTAAATCAGCTAAATAATTTATAATATTGTATTGTAACTAACATCATACTGGCAGTTCTTTGTGTGCACAAAAAAAACTTCATCATTGTGATTTATTTGTTTTTAGCCGTAGTCCTCGGCGCAGGAGGCACAGCAGGTCCAGATCCAGGAGCAGAAGCCGGTCTCGTTCCCGAAGCAGGTCCCGCTACAGCCGATCCAGATCCCGGTCCTACTCTCGTTCCCGGTCTCGGTCCCGCTCTCGCTCCAAAACCCGCACACCTCGCAGAAGCAAGTCCAAATCACCTTCCAGGTCCCGCTCAAGGTCCAAGTCCAAATCTCACTCCAGGAGCCGCACCCCCAGATCGAACAAAGGATCCAAATCCAAATCCCGATCCAGATCAAGAAGCAGACCCAAGTCTCCAGAGGCTACTGACGACGCTGCTGCTGAATCGTGAAATGTAAGCAAACCTAGTGCTATGTATGAAATGTATAAATCCTATTTCTTGCAAGTGGGGGGTTATGTACAGTCATCCAAGAAAAAGTGCTGTTAATTTTTATCTTAACATAATTTGAGCAGATCGGCTTATTGACCCCCCTTGTAACTCATGCCAGAAATGGGGAAAGTGAAGACATGCATGCAATTTAATAACTTGAAATGGTTGCTTTTTAAAATGTTTGGCCCCTCTGCTTTTCTCTTGGATCAAATCCTTCCAGTCATCTGCAAAAGTAATCGATCGGTAGATTAATTCTCCTAATGGAGATGTCAGGTTTTACCTAAGATTAGTCTGATGGAGCTGTTCTTCACAGCATCCGTCTGGTATCTCTGACATTGCATGACATTTTTAAAGGTTTATTTTTAATGCACATCCTAAACCTCAAACTGGATATTTGATTCGGAGCTGTCGTGGGTACGAAACCGTAAGTATATGTTTGTTTTGAAACGTGTACCAGCCAAAATCAATTGATTTTATCTAAATGTGGAATTCTTTCCTCCAAGCTGCTGATTCCTGTTTGCAAAAGAGGAGTTTGGGGCAGTTTGAGAGCAGTTAGTGTGTGATCCGACCATTGGCTGCCTGCTGCTGATTGGCGGTTGCTATGGAGCAGGTCGGTCTCATTGAGTGTTGAGGTGGTGTTGAGGTACGTCTGCAGGACAATGGACTGAGACCTTTTCATCATCCTTGTCACAAACTCATGTCTATCATGGCATAGGCAAAAGTAGGATGGAAATGACGGGGTGCATTCTCAGAGCTATTTTAAGCTGTCAGTCTGCTGAGTGTCTGATTTTTCAGGCTCAATTATTTACATTATTTTTGTCAGGCCATTTAACATCTTAGCTGGCAGAAAGTTTATCCTTCAGCTTTCTGATGCTTAAAGTGGCTATGAGAAGTTCACGTCGCACCCTCAGGTTTGTTGGCTCTCTTTCCCTTGAGGTTTCTTGCAGAACAAACATCAGGTACACAATGAGGTTTCCTGCAGAACAAAAATCCAGTATATAGATTTAATGTAAAAATGGCTAGCTTCTCCTTTATGAAGTGGAAAGAGTGCCTGTTTGTTCTGTATAAATGACCAAAGTCGAGCATTGCGTAATAAGCCAATGCCTTGTTCTATGTCGACGTGCCTATTGCAGAAACTCCTCTGCTTTATTGCTTTTGGAAACTAACTTTTTTCTTTCTTTCTTCTAGATGATGTCAACTGGTTGAATCTTCAAGGATCGCAGTGAACAGATGTCCGTCTGAGGATACCCAAATTATCCATATATCAGACCGAAAGGTTATTGTAATTTGGTCTACATCTTTTTAAATGATTTTTTTTTCTTCCTCTATTCTGTTGCCCACATTTTTGTATCAAACACATTTCATGTGATATTAAATGATCTTTATGCCTAATTGGGGATGTTAGGTGAAATCATTTCTCTTCATTTTGGTAGTTTGCTTATGTTTTCCCCTTTCCTACTTCATGTTATTGAACCTCACAGACTTTAACGTAAGTTCATTTTAATTAGTTTTTTGTTCTTAATAAACATTTATTAACAGACCGTTTTGGATGTTTTTTTTTTTTTTTATTTTTTTCTTTTTTGACCTTTAAAGGACTGGGTAGAGACTGTAATTTGGCCTCTTAAGCATCTTACTATGTAAAACCATGACATCATTATTGCCAAGAGAGCAGGTCTTGTGTTATGGTTTAAATGGGAAAATTTCACAACCACATGTCTCTAATGTTCTCTCTTGTGTATTTTCTATGCACTAGGCGCAGTTGCGTAGCAGTTGAGTTTTGCTGGTTAGCTGTTAAGGTGGCGTGTTGCGGTGCAGAGTGCTTGGCTGTTTCCAGTATTCTCCTGATTGCTCCTGTGTAACGCCCTGATTTGTTTAAATTTGGCTGCTGCGTTTGTTTTTTTATTTGCAAAAACATCTTGTGCAAGTTTTTTTTTTTTTATTTATTTTTTTTTTATGAATACTCATAAGGCAGATGTCTGAGCTTAACTCTCATATCCAAAATAGTTCCATCATTCAACATGCTCAATTTGTCGTAATTTCCATGTGAGTGGTAATAAAGGTTTCTTCTGAGCATGACTGATTTTGTGCATACCTAATTCTTTACTGGTCTGTCAGTGTCTCTTATGATGTTTGATGTAAACATGCAAATTAAAGCCTCCATAACTGGAAATAAATTGTATGTTGATACAAATTATTGGAACTTCTGTCAACTCCTTTATGCTTTCACAGTAAACCACATTCAGTAAAATCTCAAGTTATAGATAGATGTACATGCACATTGACATTAAGGTATATAGATGTATAACTACATATATTTACAGTAAACATTTGAAGTGAATCAGTTTATGAAAATATAGTATATAAAATCTATTATACTAAAACCCGATAAGGTAACTCAAACAACTTAAGTCTTGAAACCAAAGTGTATGTATGTATGTATGTGTGTGTGTATATATGTGTGTATATATATATATATATATATATATATATATATATATATATATATATATAGAATAATGTTCATTTACATTGAGTTTATATTGTCAAATATTTAGAGTATTAGTAACAAACATTAAGTTCAGTTATCAATTCTGTGTGGTTAAGGTTTACTTAAGCAAATTAAATGGTTTTAGGAAACTGACTGCTGTAAATTGTTTAAAGTTAGTCAACAAATGAATAAAGTTAGTCAACAAATGGTTTGCCCTTACAAATACAGTTTGGACTGTATTCATTATATTACCTGAGCACAAACAAATTTGAACAAAGCAAATACTAATATGTGTAAATTAAATAAAAAGGAGGTATTTAAAGGCTAACATTTATTTCATGTCAAGCATATCAAGTACAAAATTTAGCATGTATTAATAGAGTGTGGATGCAGACCAAATGTAACCAATCAGTCAATGTCAACATTACCCTTTTGACAAATATAAGGACGTAAAAAGATCAGTTTCTTGAAGTAGTTCACAACACCTTGTACTGTCTTAGGACAATTTTGAAAAACTTTTGATCCACTTCAAAAATCTCAATCTTCCTTTTGTGTGCAATGCCAACAACAACCAGTGTATGTCCCCAGTAATCCATTACACTTGGATCATCAGAATATTGGAAAGTTGATTGATCAACATCTCAGTGTAACTTAATCTTTACATGTACAGGAATCGCAAAAATATTTTTTTTGGCTGGCAAATGAAAAAAAAAGTCTCTAGATCACCTGTTACTTATGTTTAAAGGTCTGAATATGACCTGTTCTAAAAGACAGACATTAAACCCTCTGCCGATGTTATGCCTTTGGTTGTAAATGTGGACCATATATGATTTTTCTAATTATTGAAAATTTCGCTTTAGAGTATCCCTCTTAAGTTGTACGCATCTTTTCATTGATCCAGTCTATGAACTTTGTGACACGGGCATAGACACCTGGCTTGTTCTTCTTGCCACAGCTGTCGCCCCAACTCACCACACCATAGATGTAATGAGTATCGTCCTTCTCACAAACCAGGGGTCCACCGGAATCGCCCTACAAATGTTAAACAAATCAAATAAAAAGAGTTACAAATTGTTATTTGACGCATATGCTAAATGATACATTGTTGTTTAATTCGAATGAAATAATGTTACAAAAACTTGCAACAAGGAAGCACCTGACAAGAGTCGACCTTTCCCTGCATATATCCAGCACACAACATGGAATCGTCCATTCTGTTTCCGTAGACGTTACGAGACATGCAGCGGCTCTGAGAGATCAGGAGAACTTTGGCATCCAGCAGCTGAGTAGAAACGCCACGATCTATAAATAAACGTAGAGTAAGTAATAGTCTCAGAACTAAGTGAATGTGTATGGCGAAAACTGAATGGAGAAGATATACGTTTCTCAGTAACTCCATAGCCTGATATGGTGCACCGTGTTCCTTCAGGGAATAAATCGGTAGGAAGGCAAGCTGCCCTGACAGACCTGGTCTCATTGGCACACCGTCCACTCATTCCCTTCAGTTTCAGTAGGGCTTTCATAGATGAGAAACAAAAGCAAAACGTCTAAACTACTATAGTTTTTATTTTTATATTTCATTTAATATGGGTTGTCCATTTTTTTAAACCCTTGCCAAAACAATGTGTTGTGTCAAATTATATATTTTTAAAGGAATATTTAATTTCATAACATAAAATCAATTTACCCATATTTACTTCATAAACACTTCTCATTGATCATAAGGCTTGTTCACATATTGGATGATAACTAGGCGATACAGCAATAATTGAATCTTAAATGTTTTGACAATTATCTATATGGATAATATTTTTCAGAATTTTGAATTTAAATGTATGTTAGAACAATGATGGATGGGAGGGATTAGATAGATAGATAGATAGATAGATAGATAGATAGATAGATAGATAGATAGATAGATAGATAGATAGATAGATCCACACCATTCATGTTGTCCCAACACAAATCAGTTAAGTTACCTTGTGGATTGAACATAACACAATTAAGTTGTCTCAAAAAAATCTCAAGAATTGTGTCGTTTCAGCTCATTTTAAAATAATTAGTTTGTACAAGCAGCAAAATTGCAGATATGTGGATAAACTATGAACACATAGTTCACATAAATAGTGAATCACTGACCTATATCATTATAGAGGGCTTCAGGAGTCTCCGTGTAGTTTTCATGAACAATGATTTTCTCCACCGCCACAAACTGTTTATCAGGGTCATCTTTATCCAGGTTCACACCGCCCAACTCCACCCTCACCTCCTCATTCTCATCGCTAGCATGGTCATGCAAATAAAAAGAAGATTTGAGACTTAACATTTCATAGACCTAAAGCACCAACAATAAATTCAACCTACATGCAGTGGGCGGCTGTCAGGATCCAGCAGGAGTCAATCAGGGTTCCTCCACAGTTGTGCTCAAAGGTTGCATTCGAGCCCTTGGGACGCACCTGAAATGAGGCCTGCCAGGGATGGCCCTCAGGCAGGGACTTTCTCCCACCAAATATTCTTGGCGCTATCATGCTAGATGTGGTCTTTCCACAGTCTGAAAACTCCAGTTTTGTAGGGGTAGTTAAGGGGTTTTCTGGTTCTGTCAGTTTGGTAGACAATAAAAAAAGATGTGTAATTAACATGTTGTTCGAGCAAGAAGAACAATGCGTGTTTCTTTGTTTGCGTTAAAAGTAAAATTGAAAATCTGTGCCTGTTTCAGAGCATGGCTTGACATTACAGTAGTTCCACTGAAGCTTTCCCTTTTCCTTCACAAAACACCACGGTTCCCGGTCTCCATCTGGATTCCTTAAATGATATAGATAATTATAAGATGACAACGTTTAAGATGACATGTAATCCAAAAATTCATTGGTTGCTTTATATCTCAGTCAGTCAGTCCCTGATCAACTCTCAGAAATAAAGGTACGAGTGCTGTCACTGTGGGGGTACCTTTTCAAAAGGTAAACATTTGTACTTAAAGAGTCCATATTTGTTGCTCAAAGGTGTATATTAGTACCAACAATTTTCAAGAGGTACACATTTGTACTTTTTAGGTACTAGTATGTACCCTTGAGGTAATAATAAGGACTATTTAGTTACAAATGTGTACCTTTTGAAAAGGTTCCACCCCAGTGACAGCTCTCGTACCTCATATTTTTGACAGTGTAGATCAGCACTATACCAGCTCCAACCAGCCTGGAGCAACACTGAATTCATGCTGGTTTACATTGGATTTTTCTACAAGTATTTTACCTGCAGTAATTGTGTTCTCCAATGCTCTCATTCTCTTCAAACTCTTTGTAAGGAATAAGATTGTGGTTCCAGGGTAAACACTCAATTTCTTCTATTGTTTCACTGACATTGCCTCTGTATGATTCCCCATTGCCTTCATAGCAATCATTTGGACCTAAATAAAGA
>CAIGQW010052810.1:2546191-2568205 GCA_903798125.1 Danio choprae
ATATATAGTATTTGGTTATTTAAAGAAACAGCTATAAAATATAAAATAAAAATTTATAAAATATAAAAATGCCTTTACCAACTTGGCAGAACCTCCCACTATAATCTTCAGGACAAGTGCATGTGAAACCTGCTCTCGTACGGCCCTTAACACACGTTCCCCCATTTTGGCATGGACTTGGATTACACGCATAGGCTAATTTAAATAAAAAGACAAGTTTTTAGGAGGACTGAAAAAAGGAAGAATTTATTAAACCCGAGTTTAATAAGTATAAAAAAAACTAAGCACAGAACAAAAAGCTGCTAAATGAACTTTGCTTCAGAAATTGGACAACACTCACCATTCTTGCACTTAGAACCCCGATATGGAGGCCAGCACTTGCACTCATAAAATGGGTCTTTTTTTATTCTGACACAATCACCATGACCACACTTCACTTTTTTACACACGTTCTTCTCTGGAAAGTCAAAACAAAAAGACTCAAATAGAGCCAAGAATACTCGTTTGTTACCATGTGTTTATTAATAAAGGGCTCCCATTTTACCCCTTTTACAAGATGTAAGATAAGTCTTCGATAAGTCTTCTACTTGTCTGTAAAGTTTCAGTTTAAAATACCCATCACATTAGTGATTATACAATGCAGAATATGCCCATTTTGGGCTCAGAGCAAAGTGTAGCTGTTTTATAACCTTTGCCTTTAAATGCAAATGAGCTGTTTCTCCCCCACACACCAAAGTTCCAATGTCTGCAGTTACAAAGTTTGCAACACACACACATTTAACTTTGCACTGTTTTTGCTCTTGTATATAGTTGCTCCTCGTATATAGGTGTACTGATACTATGCGGCTATTGTGAATCCAGTGGTTATATGAATTACATAGTGATTTTACTGTTTATTATAAACATGCACTGTTAAAAAAAGGTGCAGTTGATCACAGAGAGTTGGAATCTTTTAATCCCAGTTTCTTTGCAAATCCTGTTCTGTGGACATGTTTATATGCATTATTATGGAGACATGTTAATACGTGCCTCAAAATCACTGAGATTTGGATCCTTAACGTCAGGAGTTAAAAAAAAAAGAGAGACTTCTTGTGTTTATATCACTCGAATCTAACAGTGGACACACTATACTTACACACAGCTTCCTAAAGTTGATTTTGCATCATAGGTGCCCTTTAATACTTTTTTTATTCAAAGCAATTAAATGACTACATTTATGAAAATGGTCAATATATAACGGTCTATATAAAATATGGCTTTGTTAAAGTACTGTATATGAAGGTCTTACCATTTTGACACTTTTTGCCAATATAAGGAGGCGGACAGATGCATTTGAAGCCGCCACTCTCTTTGTCTTTACAAACTCCATTGTTTTGGCAAGGGTTTGGATCACATGTTTCTACAGAACATAAACACGATCAACGTATGCTTGTGAGCAGCAAACACAACTTCAATACAATCACAGAATTTCAGTGTGTGTGTGTGTGTGTAAGTTCTTGCCTTCATCAAAGAAGGAAAAAAGCCAATCAATCGTCTCGTTAATTTCAGCTGAAGATATTTCCTCTGTGTCATTAACAACATAGTCATATATTTCTGTCAGAGAAAAAAAAAAGATTACATGAGCACGCTGTATGGCAAGCCATTCTAACTTTTAAGATGTACTAGCACCAGTTTTTCAGGCCACTAGTATTTCCATTAAGTACTGGTACTTATTCATTATCAACTAGTAGTGCTTATTCATAGTTGTTAGTTTTTAGATATTGGATGCACATCAATAGTTACCAGTGACTTTTTGTTAGTAACAAAATATTTATTTTGCCATAGACTTCTGTGGCGATCTCACTGAGATAACTATTCAGTTTTGATTAGCATATGTTCTAATTTTGACAGGAGCATATTTTTATACATTAGTAATTATTATGTTTTTGATATCTATTATAACTATATTATATCTATTAATTAACTGGCTTGCCAAAGTGCATACAGTAACAACCATGAAAATATATAAATGTAGTCTAGATCATTTCAGACTTATTACCATCGACAAAGCCAATGAAGTCTTCCAAAAGACCCTGAAACAGTTGCCACACTTTCAGTCAGACAGAAATGGAATATAAACATGACATTTCGAAGCATTTTCACATTGTTACGATACATACCGGCGCTGCTTGAACATGTGAAGGGAGGCCAGACAGGCCTAAAATAAGCAAAATCACTGGAAACATTATTCCAGCAGTAAAAGATGCCCAATCCACAACCACAAAAGACACTTATGTTTTGTGTGGGTAGTAAATAGGCTGACCTATAGGTGGATGATCTCTGGACCCCATTTGTTTGATTATTTTACAGCAATCATTAACCCAACCACATTGATTTGCTGTGTTTTGGACGGCGAGACGCACTACAGATTAGTATAAAACTGAAATAAATGTTAAAACGAATGTTACCTGGACATTTGTGGGATAGTTTAAAGTGGAATAGATTTAAATGGGGGGCCTCACAGTGGCGCAGTGGGTATCACCTTCGCCTCACAGCAAGAAGTCGCTGGTTCGAGCTTCGGCTGGGTCAGTTGGCGTTTCTGTGTGGAGTTTGCATGTTCTCCCTGTGTTGGCGTGGGTTTCCTCCGGGTGCTCCGGTTTCCCCCACAAGTCCAAAGACATGCGGTACAGGTGAATTGGGTAGACTAAATTGTCCGTAGTGTATGTGTGTGAATGGGTGTGTATGGATGTTTCCCAGAGATGGGTTGCAGCTGGAAGGGCATCCGCTGCGTAAAACATATGCTGGATAAGTTGGCGGTTCATTCCGCTGTGGCAACCCCAGATTAATAAAGGGACTAAGCCGAAATGAAAATGAATGAATGAATGAATAGATTTAAATGGGGACAATACACTGAAATAAGAAATAAACTGAACTCAAAATGACAATAATTTTTAATGGGGTGAATTCAGGTCAACTGGGACACTTTTTTCCATTGACAAAATGCACTGCAGAAATAAAATAAACTCAACTCCAAATTGCCAATCATTTTTAATGGGGTGAATTCAGGTCAACTGGGACACTCTTTGCAATTGAGATGACCAAGAAAAGGTTTCCCAAATTGATCTAAATTCACCCTAATAAATTACCCATACCAATCTCATTGATGATTTAATGTTTCATTCTTTCTCCTATATGTGATTCTTCACACCTCTGAAAACATTCTGCAATGCTATTTTGTGCAGATTTGTACATATGCGTTTTAAATAGTTTGTTTTTGAAGTGCAACATTTACGTGTATGCAAATTTCAATTATTTTACAGGGACTTTTAATTTTAGGTAAGCCAGCAGAAGGGCTTTCTGTGAACTGTCATGCCATTGCAAAATTGTATAAGTTTCTTAAAAAAATCAATGATCTTAACTGCCTGACTGAGATACGATATAAAGTGGGTCTCAGACCGGACAAGAAGCACTGCATTAAATTCCATGTCTTTAAAATATTGACAAATATTTTACCACAGTATGTTCAATGGAATTTCAGAGATCTCCTGATGCGGTTGACGCCGCTTGCATTTAAACAGCCTTTCATCTCGTTTTACGCTTGAACAACTAAATGAATGCTTACGTCTATTTAACGGATTATATTTTAATTAAATTAGATTATTAATGCTGGAAAAAGAAACCTTATAAAAATGAAAATAGTCACATAAACCATTCACCATCTAAAATACATGTGCTGTGCGTAAAGCCCATTCATCCATGCAAGTTATCCACTGAAAAAATATTTTTGATTTGTAATATCCGATCAAAGACCATGTGCTTCCGCGTTTGAAGTGGTGGTCCTTATGTTCATAGACATTATAATAGAAAGCTCTCTATTATAATGTCTATGCTTCTGTTGACATCAGTTTGGCTCCAGCCACAATATTACAGTTATGTATTTCATGACTGTTTTTGATGCATTTAGCAACGTTTTAGGACTAAATGTTTTAATATATTTCATTTTTCTGGTGACGGTAAATAACCGTAATGTAGGGCATTTTACACTAATTGTGCGAACATGATGACATTATTATTTTGTTGACACATTTTGCTACCTTTTAGGAGTAAATGCATTTTTATTATGTTTTTCGATAACGGAAATGTAGAACATTTTAAACTTTATTATGTGAATGTGATGACATTATCACTATTTTACATCAATCAATGTTCATTTTGCCACTAACAACCTGCTGTTCTCCATGTAACAGTAATGCAAAATTAGACTCGGTGAGGAAACAATCACTGAACAGGCGTGACAGTTGAGCTAAAGATTAAAGACGGCATCTGAAAGCACCGCATGGATGTCATTTTGTGTGTTAATATATGTTTTTGAACTATGTTGATGATATTTCTATTGAGAAGTCAAACAGTCCCTTAGTTATCACCAAAGCTCTCTCCATTTTGTTGTACATGATTAAGTCCACTGCCTAAACAGCCTTTCGAAAAGTTTTCGAACGCAGCCACTATTGTAAAATCATCATTCCATGACTCAGACATTTCCAAATCAGTCATTGCATTTTCTGTAGTACTATTAAGATGCACAAAAACACACAAACAAGTGTTTTCAACTGACTTTTATTTCAAAGAGGAGCAATGGATCAGTTGACAGTGGAGTGCAGATGTTCATTCTCAGTATATACAGCATGAGAGATAAATATTCATAGATCATCTGCTGGTGGTTCACGCACAGCTGCTCAAAACATCTTGGTATTAAACTGTAAATGCATTCAAGTGCAAGTGGCAAACATAATGCTATTAAAAAAGTAAAAAGGTAAAAAAAAACACTGTACCTTTAAAAAAAATCAAAAGTGTCTCTTGCATTTCATTCATATTTTCAGGAATATGATATGCTCATCAGTGGTTATATTATTCGAGGGATAATGCAGCCAAAAAATGTAAACATCTCACCATGTATTCAACCTCAAACGGTTCCAAAACTTGTGAACACAAAAGAAGATATTTTGAAGAAAGTTGGATAGCCATTGACTTCCATAATATGAAAAGAAAATGGCTACTTCAAAATATCTTTCTTTGTGTTAAAACAAATGAGCATGGAAGTCAGTAGCTACCTGTTTCCAACATTCTTCAAAATATCTTCTATTAGAGTTAAACATGGATAATGTCAGATTAGATAGTTTATGTCAGACTATGGAAGTAAAATTTATTTCATGAAAGTAATGTCAATGGCTACTTGTTTCCAACATTCTTCAAAGTATCTTCTATTAAGAGTTAAACAGAGAGAGAGAGAGAGAGAGAGAGAGAGAGAGAGAGAGAGAGAGAAAATGGAAGGAAAAAAAAGATTTGTGACGTAGAGAGTGAGCAAGTTTCAGTTTTTTTCCAAATGTTTGTAATTAAATTGTATTATTCATTTATAATTAATTATTATTTTATTTTTCCAATGTTATGTTTTCATTTACTATACTCTTTCACTCTGGAATATGTCAGATTACAGAAATAAAAGCCTTAAAAGTAATTAATTTCATAAAAGTAATACCATTTTCCAACATTCTTCAAAATATCTTCTATTAAGAGTTCAACAGAAAAAACAAATAGGTTTGGAACAAGCATAAGGTGATCAACTTTCATTTTTAGCTGAATTATCCCTTTAACATCTGGAAGCCTCAAAGTGACGTAAATCCAAACACTTTAAATAAAGGGTTTTGTTCGCATTCAATAATACCCAACAGACTTGTTTTTCACTCTCTGTGCAACTAAGATTGTCAAATGAAGGGAGGAAACATCTCAAAAGCACAACAAACACACTCAAACAATTCTCACTGGCACACAAACAAACACTCATTCACTCAATTGTACTGGATTATCAATCCCATCATCCACCATCCAGTGTGAATTCCTCCACTCCTACACATCTATGCTCTACACGGAGCATTAAGCGCTAACACTATAAATGGACTATAAATGGAGACCTTCGAATCCAACACCTCATTGCCCCTCAATCCAAACGATCTCTATTTTTTTCTTCACTCCATTACTTCATATTCAACATGCACCTCCTCTGTATCCACTAGGAGGCGCTATGGAGTTACATTCATTGAGTGAATGTGTCAATATGGAGGGTATTTTTTTTGAGCATTTCACCGCATCAGTGCATCTCTCCGCTATAGTTAAGGCACAAGAATGTCCTTTTGTAGTGTGTTTGGAGTTGGTCTGTAGGGTTTGGGGTAGTTTGTGGTAGACTGTGGTTCATGTGTACTCAGATTTGCGGATGTAGTTTGACGGGACATACCCCCGGCGTCCTCCTGCTTCACCCAGCCACCACTCCTGGTTGCCGTTCATGTCCTGGAACTCGAGGATTCGCACCCGCTGATTGGCTGAAATGCTGAGCTCATTTGCACAGCGTGCGCTGAAGGAGTAAAGAGCGTAATATATCTGGGGGAAAATTAAGTCGAAAATGTAATAAGTAACAAGTTAAATTCTTGAATTTAAACAATTTATATGTTAGTAAAATGTGTTCAGTTGTTTTAATTACACTTTGAATGATTTTATAAATGCTATATGAATGATTTTTAAAAATTGCTTCCTATTTCATTATAATAATAATTTTAATAGTATTATACTTAAATTATGTAGGCCTATTAATATTTTTTGTAATTTTAATCTAAGATTGTTAATTAAAATCAAATGTATCTAGGAAGCTTTAGAATGTTAATATGAGAGATATATATTTAGTAGTAATGTATGTAATAGGTTTAATTATTGTACTGTATAATTATCAATTATGTTTGTCTAATTATATTTCATTATTTTTAATTATAATTTTTTAATAATTTATTTCTAAAAACTGGGAATTTTATTTTTGAAATGATTTAAAAAACCTCATTCATTCATTCATTTTTTCGGCTTAGTCCCTTTATTCATCAGGGGTTGCCACAGCAGAATGAACCGCCAACTTATCCAGCATATGTTTTACACAGCGGATGCCCTTTCAGCTGCAACCCAGTACTGGGAAACATCCATACACACTCATTCACACACATACACTACGACCAATTTAGCTTACCCAATTCACCTATAGAGCAAATCTTTGGACTGTGGGGGAAACCGGAGCACTCGGAGGAAACCCACACCAACACGGGGAGAACATGCAAACTCCACACAGAAATGCCAACTGACCCAGCCGGGACTCAAACCAGCGACCTTCTTGCTGTGAGGCGACAGTGCTAACCACTGAGCCACCATGTCGCCCAATAACTATCATTTAAAATATGAATTGGAAATACTATATACAGTAGTAGTTTATTCAGTTGTATGCCGCTTGAAAGATTTTCCACATTTGAGGAGGAATATTTTCAGCTTCACAAACACAACTGAAAAAGCAAAGATATTAAGGAATACATTTGATCTACTTTATTACATATTAAATTATAATATTACAAACGGCTTCTTTTTAGTAATACATATACAGTGCTCAGCATATATGAGTACACCCCTCACAAATCTATATTTTAAATGAATATTTTCTATAGGATGCTATACAATATTATATCTGTGCATATACACTAGATTAGTCAGTACCGAGCCAAATCTGGAGCATAAAGGTCCAAAAATAAGTACACCCAAATTTATTTTTTCAAGAAAAATATAAAAAAAAGAAGGAAAAATCAAGGGAAAGAAAAAATACATTAAATTTTGTCGAAATTTTGTAGGTTGTAATTTTTTTTTGCAATATTTCACTTTGAATTGAAAGATTATCGGTGACTATAATATTATTTTAATTAATCTGTTGTGTTCAAATGCATCAAAATATATGACCTATATTCACTAAGAAATGGATAAAAATATTCATTTTCAAAATGTGGTGTACTCATCTATGCTGAGCACTGTATATAATAATTGTATAAGTATAAAATGATCATTAATTCATTAATTAAAAATAAGAACTAGTAATTATTTAAAATAATTTATTTAATTTGTGTCCAAAACTGTTTGCCAATATAATATTTTCATTTATTTAATTGTTTCACTATGTGTTGTTTGTTGACATACCTGGTGTCCATCAATCTCCGGCTCAGGCTCGATGTACTCCTCAGGAGTGTATTGTGGCCTTCTCTGCTGACCTGAACAGTCTCCATTCTGTCGCTGATGTGAGCTGTAGGAAGCCTTTGAATCCTGATATCTAGATGATGGTTCATGTCTGGAGTTCCTGGAGGAAGAAGAATCCGTCTCTGAGAAATCGAACCGATCTCTCTGATTGGTTGGAGTGTTTTGATCAGAGTCTACAGAGTCTCTGTGATTGGTGGAACTTCGTTGTGAAGTCTCTGAATATTCCCTGCTGTTTTGAAGGGCAGTGTCTGATACTTCTTTGTGATTGGGTGAGTTTCTGAAGGCGGGCTCAAGGGAATCCCTCTGATTGGACGAAGGCTCTCTGTTTTTTCTCGGAGTGCTCTCATTATTTGGCCGGGTGTTTGATTGGTTTTGTGTCGTAGTTGTCGTGAAGCTGACAGTAGACGTCTCCTGGTTGAAAGTCAGTGTGCTGTTACTGTTCTGCCGTGAAAACATGGGTGAGGAGCCGCCGTAGCCGGATTCATTTGATGACTGGCTTTCAATGGAGACGTCTGACTGACTCCTGCGTGGATTGTAGGGCTTTAAGAAGGAGCTGTACACAAAGCCCTTCGTAACTGAAGAAAAACAGAAAACTGATATTAATCCACCAATTATATAGTTTCCTTAAGATTTAACAACTTATCAGCAACAGTAGTTACATTCATGGAAAAATTTTCATCATGCAAAGAATACAACATTTTCACTCACTTCTAAATTCGCCTATGGATTGAATCCATTTGAATATTCATGAATTAAAGTGAGAACATTTTTCTGACTACATTTTTTTTCTGGCCTCATTCCTTTAATCAACACTATTTAAATAGCTGAGACCAATAGAATTTAAAGAAGACATGTTTTAAGCCACTTTAATATTGCCAGTTTGTGTATTTTAAAAGAAATTGTTAAACAAGTATGAACACAAGTAAACTTGCATGCAACACATTAAAAATGCTACAGTCAGAAAATTAACGGAAGATGCACACACTTCAGGCATACATTTAGACATGTTTGTGTAATTATTATTTTTTAAAACGTGTTGAATAATTCCTAAACCATTAAATATAGAATTATAGATGTTGTGTTCAGGGGTTCATAAAATAAAAAAATAAACGTATAAATAAGTGATTATACAGGGAGCGATTATACAGAACCCTTATTAGAGAGAGAAACGTGCTTTTGCTCCAGTCCAGGCTTTGAACACATCCCCACCAGAAGGCTTAATACACAACTCGCCTTTCCTTATTTTAAGACCTAATTGAGCTAAAATTAAAGACATTTATTACAAGGACAGGGGAGAACCCAGCCATTGATAGAAAACCGTCATAGACTCGCTGCAATTAACGGAAATCCATCGTAGCGACAGAGAACTCTAATCCATGAATATTTTACCCTTTACCTCCACCAACCTTTTTAAACTCAAATTATTATTTTTTTTATTAGGTTATTTATTTGTCATTATTTTATCATTCTTTTGTTCTCATTGTTGCCAAATATTAATAAGAAAAATGTTTAAAATGTTAAATCACAAAAAAGGTTTTCATCATCCCAATGATAGAGTTTCAATGACATTAACAATTCACAAATGTTGTCTTTAAAATAGTGAGCATATTCAATACACATATTAAAAATAGATAAAAGTGAACAAACAGTGACAATAACAACTATGTAAATCTTTCAACTTTATGTGTGATAAACATTCTAATATTATTCCAGGAGAAACCTTTTCAGAAATGTCCATTAATATATTTTATGAATAAAATGTCTAAGGAAATTTAACATTCAAGAGTTTATCATATACATCAAAGAGTTTTTCCTTCCAAAAATTGTTCAATAAAAAAAGTATTATGCAACTGATCATCTATCCATAGGTTCCATGTGATGTCACATGGTGGTGTGGCCGCCATTTTTGTGACCCAACTATATTGTCAATCTGCTGTGGTGCTGAAATGATGTTGTTGCTTCAGCAGCGCCAGTAAACTTAACTACTTTTCATTTCAAAAAATGTGTCCTGATGTAATGCGCTTCTGGACTAATGTTAACCCTTTGTGGAGATGCCCTGGGATCTGTTTTCTGTATTTGTTGACGCACACATGTGTAGCAGAAGTGACGTTTTTGGTCCAAAATTGAATGTAAACATGTCTGAAGACAAGGAAAAACATGCCAAATGCATTTTTTGGAAATGCAGAATTATGAGAGATAACGCGATACAAACCTCCGTTGTCTATTAGCCAGCGGTTCTGACTTCCCATGGGGTCTTGCTGCTTGATGACACCCACGATGTCTCCTTCCAGAACAGATATGTCCAGATCCTGTGCTGCGTTAAAATTTCTTTCAGCCTGGTAGAGATTCTCTGGGCCGTATCTCACCAGAAGCCCTGCTCGATGCTCATCCGTCTGGAGCGCATAGTTTGGCTGCAGAATCAGAAGAAGGGATGGTAAATAATTGACAGAAACTTTCGTTGTCACTGCTTAGTCCTGTTTTAAAGTTCCTAATATAAGTTTTGATAAGTATTTTTTATATAATTAATTTAGAAATACAAGATGAACACACGATTACATTGGAAACATTGACATTTCACCATTCATTAATAAATGAGAAGCTGCTGGTCAGATACAAATAAGTGTTCTTTGAAAAATATCAATTTATTACGTTATTTTATAACATAAAAACTCCTAAGTCTATACAAATACAAGAATGTGAATTGTATTTTAGATACTTATCAGGACTAAAGAAGTCTAACTTGCTCCATAGTGTAAAAAAAGCTGGCAAACCAGACTACCCTGATCGGCTAAACTAGCTTTAAGCTGTTTTAATCTTGAACATTTAAGATTAAAGAAAGAGACTTACAACTAATAACTTTATTGGTAAGAAGCAGTGATACTTGAGCAGTATTTACAAGCTATTCTATCTCAAATTAACTTACTGAATTTAATTAATTGGTTACATTTTATTTTAAGTCCTTTTTACTGTGTTATTACACACAGTATTTAAATATAGAGTATTGTTAATTAACAACATGTACTCTACATTTTAGAGTTAGGGAGCATTGCATTGAGCATTGCATAGTTTAGCCTAGCATTGGTTCACTTAATTTTTATTTCAGCCATAGTAATTTAAAAACTTAATTCACTGCACTTAACATTTCCATCATCTAATATTTATATTGTACTTTATTCAAGCATTATTTCGAAGAATGAAACCATTTGTACTAGTTCAGGTTAACAACAACACTGCTGAAAATAACAGTCTGATTTGGATCAGGGTAATTTAGGGAAACTCACAGGTGCTTGGGGCTTCTTGGTGTTCTGTTTCTCCAGAGTCTTCTTCTCAAAAGTCTTGCGTACAGTAGTGGGAAGATTTTCAGGGAAGAAACTGAAGCTCTGAAGTAAATCCAGCACTCGCGTGTGCTCCTCTTGGAACAAAGACACCAGATTTCCTTCAGTACCTCCCATGCCAGACAGCTATAGGGACATAAACAGAAAACATTGACTTATATGAAGTATACATTACAGAACCATTATCCGCTTGATAAGATATGACGTATGAGAAACTGTTTCTACTCATTTGGATTGAGAAAACACTGGCATTAGATGTTTATGACCACTCCTTAGTCATATCACACATTAAAGATGCTATATGCAAGCTTTTAACTGATTCATAAAAATACCCTGTTTTCAGATATTTCAGAAACATGCTGAGTGGACATACCTGCTTATCTGAAGAAAAAAAAACAATGCTAAAGTCAGTTATTCTTCTTTTAAAATGTGTCAGAATGTCTTTGTTTTGGTCAGTGTAACTCTATATCTTAGCACCCCGGTTGCCATGGTGAAAAACAGTGCATTTCATTTCAGTCATGACAGCTGCCTCAGTATATGGGGACACGGCTGAAATTTTGACCTCCGGGGTACATTAACAGCCTCCGAAATGAGATGAAGATTCAGAGTTATAAAAATTCTTTAAGCTAAATTAATTATTGCTAATGTATGAGAATCTGTTGGTTTCTTCAATCTGGCAACCTTATTGCTAATGTATGAGAATCTGTTGGTTTCTTCAATCTGGCAACCTTATTGCTAATGTATGAGAATCTGTTGGTTTCTTCAATCTGGCAACCTTATTGCTCATGTATGAGAATATGTTGGTTTCTTCAATCTGGCAACCTTACTCATTCTCATGTATGAGAAAAACCTATCTAATATTTTGAAATTGAACCACAATAACTAGTTCAATAACTAGGATTCAATTCTACATACCGCACCTTTAAAGACTTTATATATACACAAAATCAACAGTGTTCGCTCTCATTTGTTGTTGGCTTTTGGTATCTGATAGAGCAAGTTTGGACTGTCCCAGGTGACTCATGAACCAGCGTTTTTACCTGCAGCAGCGGTGTAAGCTCTCCCAGTGTGAGTGAAATGAAGTCTCTCTGTGCTTGAACAAAACCCCTGACGCAGCTGGTGAACAGATCTTCAGCCGCGCGGTGGAATTTGGGCAGCTCATCCAGCAGCTGGGCGTTCAGAGCTTCGTAGTTATTCCTGGCCGTCTGCAGCTCCTCCTGTACACGCTTGTCCTTTAGCCTTTCGGCACGCTCCTTACAGTTGTCGTAGTCCAAAAGCTTGTCTCTACGTTTCTGAATCAGTTTGTGGGGACCAGCGAACATGTTGAGCAGCTGGGTTAGGGGAGTGATGACTAGGGCTTCTGTCCTCTCCTTCTGCTCCGAGATAGACAGACATACATGCAAACTCATTTAGAAGAGTTGAGAGTTCATACTTATAACAAAATAAGAAATGTGTTTAAATTAAATCAGAAAGCCCCAAAAAACCTAAAGCATAAGTGAATATTTATGTATATGTGATTTTTCAGGTTTTTAATTTTTAATAAATTTGTAACAATTTAAAAAAATCTTTTTCCACATTGTCATTATGGGGTATTGGGTGTAGAATTGTGAGGAAATAAATGAATTTAATCCATTTTGAAATAAGGCTGTAACATAAAGAAAATGTGGAAAAAGTGAAGTGCTATGAATACTTTCCAGATGCACTGTATATACATACATATATACATACTGAGACTGAGATAGACTCTCTTTAATGATTATGCTTTGCACCATTTATTTAAAAGTACTGTGTCAAATAAAGTGTCTTCTTCTAAACAATAACAAGTGCTTAAAGTGCTTAAATGACAAATAAAAATATCAGGCTACCTTAAATCGATCGCTTCACGGAAAATATGCATTTAATTAATGCTCCGCTGTAATTATTATTTCACAAAACCTCTGTTAACATTTTTAATAAAAGTCAATAAATTAAAGATGTTTTAATAAATTAATAAATTAAAGATAAATTAAAGTGTCTTATGATTATGACTTATTTCCTCTGTCTCACTCGCGGTTCGTGTGTGTGTGTGCGCTGCGTGTGATGAAAGAAAACGACAATGAACCTCAAGGCTCATACGTTGACTTTTTGTATAACAGTTTTGTTGTTTACATATGATGTTGCATTAATTTGCATACATGTTTTATAAGCTGTAAAATAAAAGCCTCAGTTTGGTGCGGAGTTATCATTATACAAAAATCAAGAAAATCTTTGGATTTGTTTGCTTTGTAGATTACGTAGACTATTTTAAAAACTGACATTATATAAAAACTATTAATAACTGTAATTTTCCAAATGGAAAAAAGGTTGGTTTGTTGGTTGTAGACTAAATCATCAATAGCCTGTTTGTTAAGTTTATGACGCGGCTCCATGCAGCACAGAGGCCGTCAGCATCAGCGCTGGTTTAGGTCAACTCATCTGTGTCAAACTGTGACCAGAAATAAGCTTCTTTCATTTTGCTTCTTTGGCAATATACGTCTGTAGACACGCGTGTTTGCACGTGTTACTGTCCCGAGATTTAACAAATATTTGTTGTACATTTAGGGGCCGATCACAAAGAGCACGCCTTTCCGTTCCAAAAACGCGAGGTGCACCACACTGCCTTTTATGTTGACAAGAACAAAAGAAGCACAGTGCTCTTCTGTATGTCACTAGGAAACGACTGAATCAGCTGACCCGTATTGTGCGTGAGTAGTGTTGCTGTCGATGTTATAATTGTAATTTTTAATAATATCGTGATACTCAAGATCTGTAAAGTAATACTATCAATAACTTGAAACAGCGACAACAAGTCTCTCCTCCATCATTAAAAGTTTGCCCTAGTCGCCTTGACAACACAAACCCTGCTGTCACCTCAACAGAAACCCTGCACTGCTTTCATTTGATTGAAGAATGAAAAAGACGTGACTGACGTAACGTGCTTTTTCCGCTCGAGAACACAGCGCGCAACGGCAAAACATGAGGCGCCCAGAGCGCATACGCAGCGCGTAAAACACTCGCGGCCCTTAGCAAACCATATAAAAGATGCCCCTCTCTACGCAAAAAGCGAGTTCGCTGTGATCGGCCCCTTATGCAGCCAAACTTTAAAAATATATTAAATAATATTTTTTAATCGTTTAACTGATACCATTAATTTGGTATCAGTTAAACGTTTATTGTTTTACAGTTTTCTAAATTGTTATGTTTGAAAATGCAAACGAGGCATTGTTTAATTAAATATGCATTCATTTGTATACATTTCTAGCACATAAATATAAAAATTGTATAAAATCAGTTTTTAAAGAGCTTGGTTTTTTTTATCACTCCATATCACCCTGAAATAAAATAAAATGTATATATATATTTATATTATGTATATTATGTATGAACATATGCCTCTGTTAAAACATTCAGAATATAGACATGAATAAAACTTTACATTTTGGTCTATGTAAGCTTAGCTGAAGTGGAGATTTATGGCTCAGCGAGGGAGAAAAATAAATAAATAAATCTGAGAAAATACCTGAAATCTACAGACTGAATTCAACACTTTATAAAAAGCCCAAAAGGTCCAAAACTCTTGAGAGTGCATTAAATATGAACATCGTATTTGCCCTAAAAGTAATGCCAAGTGATCATTTTACTCACAAACTCTGTGAACTGATTGTCGCTGATGCATCGATGTGCCCTCTGGAAACGCTCTGGGTCCATCTGCTGTTTCCGTTCTGTGTAGATGTCACAGAAACTAATGGCGGCCAAGACCTTTACTGAGGCTGACTCCTATTGGAAATAAAAGGTCAGGCTAAATTACTTCATATAATGAATCACAAGGTAATATTTCATCACAAAAGAGAAAAAGATTTAGCAAAGAACATGTGCATTGAATTATTTGAATACCCTTATATGCTGCAGATAGAGGGAGATGTTCCTGATGAAGGATTTAATGAGTCGCTCCTGGAGTCTGAATCTTTTCTCCGCATCATCAAAAGCTTCATCTTTGATCTGAGAAGGAATAAAGTGAAGTTTGGTTGGCAACAATTCTCAAGTGAATGTCTCAGTGCATTAAGGATGGGGTTTTAATAACATTGTACCTGAGGCGAGATCCCAGTCAGGTGCTTCAAATGGCTGCTCACTCTGTTTGACTTCTTGATGATGGAGTGCATGCTCAGCTTTGAGATCTTGTCAATTAGCCTGTCTTCATCGCCTTTACGGTACTTCACCACTGTAAACAACAGAGGGAGCTGTTGAGTTATGGATCACACAGCCAACAAAAACAGCTATCATATCCCAAAACAATGGAATGATTGACAAGCATATAGCTAGATGGTTGGATGAAACCATCAAGTGTCTTTACACTGGCTACCATTTAAACAACTAATTTTTTTTTTTTTAATCAAATTAAATTGTTATTCGTTTTTAAAGCCAGAAATAGCTTGGCCACATCAAAGATCGTTTAGTCAGTCTTCCTCAAGATCGTTCACATCAAATTGGCAGATCATCATGCTAAAAGTTCCTACAAATTTAGAGGTGATCGAGTATTCTCAGTTATGACCCCTAGATTGTCGTCCTTTCTCTGTTCTTCCACTTCATTGCTGATGTTCAAAAATCACGTCTTAAGATGCATTTGTGCACACAGGCATTTGATGTAGTTTTTATTTGAAATTATGGTTTATGTATTTTAATTTAATATTATTGTGGAATTGAAGGTGCTTTATAAATAAATGATTGATCAATTGATTTACTGAGTGTGAAGTATAGAACCACAGCCTTAGAGCGACAGATGGATAGAAAATGTACTTTTTCAATTGTCTCCTTTAATGTTTGATGGTGATCGAATAAAGTGGCTTTATAAATGACAGGATAAATAATATACTACCTTCAGGAAATCTCTGAATATCACAAGTCATGTGCAAAAAAAAATCCTTGTCATATTTGACACAAAAAAGTATTTGACTACAAAATTATATTATTAAATCATTGAAGTCTTGCATTGTCTATTGAATTCACTATTGCATTCCATCTCCATCTAAAACATCTATATATACACCTGCCCACAGATGCTCCTTCACGAGAGAAGTGGATAAAACAATAGGATTTAAACATTATGTGTAAACGGCAATGTGTCTTCCTTGTCTACTTGTGATTTGATCAACCAAAACACATCTTAAAGGCATAGTTCACCCAAAAATGAAAATTCATTTACTTACCCTTTACTTTAAACCTTTATGAGTTTCATTCTTCACACAAAACAAGATATTTTGAAGAATGTTGGAAAGCTGCAACCACTGACTAACACACTATTTGTTTTTCCTACTATGGAAGCCAATAATTAAAGGTTTTTAGCTTTCGTCAAAGTATCTTCTTTAATGTTCAACAGAAGTAAGAAACTCATAAAGGGTTGAAACCACTTGAGAGTGAGTAAATAGTGAGTAAATGTACAGAAAAAACTGCAGAGTGATTAAAGAAAGACAGACGGATACAAAGACAGATACATAAACGTATAAAACGCTATACCCAGATCCTTCCTCCGCTTGTATTCATTGATGTTGACATTGATCTCTTTAATGGACCTGACTGCCTCAGAGAGCTGCTGTCTGTCGTGGTGTGATTCAGGAGTGGTGTTCAGCAGCTCCATCAGAAGAAGAGGATAACGCATCACTCTCTGCACCGGCTTTATCAAGAACGAACCCAGATTAATGTAGTTCGTCTTTCCCCTGTGACACGACAAAATGGGGAGAGAAAGTCAAAAAGCGATGTAAAATAATATTCATCCTCTTCTGACAGTGGACTGGGGTCACTGAAAGCACACATTGTTTTCATCCATCATTAATACACTGTCAGGCTCTTTAAAAAGGGTTACAGTATACACAGAAGGCAACTAGGACATTCTAACCAAAAGAGCACACGTTCTGACTGATGGGATGAAAACACGTGAGATCCAAATGCAGCTGAAGAGTGATTTGGATGTTACAGAACACATAAACATATATACATATATACACATATACATATACATATATATATATATATATATATATATATATATATATATATATAATTTTTTTTTTTAAACAGTATTTAACATCATGAATAGCATATTTAAATTACATAGATTTGCTCTGTGACAAATAGCACCATTGTTTTGCTGGTTTAATTAAAGTACCAGATCATAAACTCAGATATTGTTAATACCGCTTTCACATGCCATTATTAAAGCATATTAAACAATTTTTTCCCCACTGGGGTCATATTCTGACTCACAAATTGCATCTAATTTGAGAGGCTGGAAAAAAAAGTATACCTACTGAAATGAACCATATAGGCTGTACATTTTAAACATTTTTATTTTTACATTTTTTAACAGAAAATGTGATTGTACGAATTTTGATTGTATTACATTATTAGAAATTAGAATATGAGTAAAACCTAGTGGTTAGAAACACTGTGTCTATTTGGTATGTAAACGTTTATTTAGGAGGTGTCCTATTCTGTACATATAAAAATGTACAATATAATTTTTTCAACAAAAAAATAAACAAACAGGACACATTCTAATTAGAAACTACATAACTGTTCAATATTAATATTGAGTTTAAGCTTGAAACACTATTTCCATAAAAAAAGTTAACCTTTCAATTACATTTAAGTTGTACAAGAATTATTCAGAAGTTTTAAAGGGATAGGTCACCCAAAAATTATGATTCTGTCATTAATTATGCATCCTATACTTGTTTCATACAAGTTTCTGTTGAACACAAAGGATGACATACTGAGGAATGTTGCAATTGACTCCCTTAGCATTTTTTGGTTCCTACTAAGAATGTCAATGGCTGTTTTTTTTTTCTTTTTTTTTTTTGCTTTGTGTTCATAAACATTTAGAACAACTTGAGTGTGAGTAAATGCTGAGAACATTTTTGGGTGAACAATCCGTTTAAGTTTAATGCAATGAAATGATTTGTAACGTTTATTTAATTCAACTTAAAAATGTAGGCCAGCAACTAGCGGTTTTAGAGCGTAGCTCAAAATGAAAAGTTACCAATTCTGAATATTTTTTACATTTAAGCAAAATTGTTATTACAACATAAAACTAATCAAAATAACCTAAATGGTATGCATTTCAAAACCCAGCCCTAAACATTTATGCAAACATAAGTCAGAATATGACTCAGAATTCACAAGCAATTGACCACAACACACAAAGCACACACACACCGAGCAAACAAAGCCCCCTGGTCACACGTGAAACAAGGAGAAAAGGGTTACGCAGGTTAATGAATATTCAGCATGCTGTCAGGCGCTTCACATGCAGTTGCGAAAAACTTACCACTCGCGATATATCCCTCTGTCAGGGGAGAGGAAGGAGAAAAGAGGAGAAAAAGGGAACAAAACATACAGTGTTGGGTTAAACCACCTCTATCTTTTAGAGCGCTTATTACATATATAATGGCCTTGTTTCAAACAGTCAAAAGTCATATCTTGCCTTTATGCTGCAATGAACATGAATGCAGCGGGCAAAAGGGCAAGACGACAACACAAAACTGAAAACTATTTGTGCACTTGATTAATAAGTTGCCCGTTGGCATGGCAACCCGTGCCATGGGTGACCCGCTTCAGGAGAGCAGTAAGCCTTTGCGGGGCCTCCTTTAAGATCTCCCACTGAGAGCCAAAATGAAACGTCAGTCAGAGTCTAGTGCGCTCAAGTGTGGAAGTTCAAAAGTAATAAAAGACACCAGACGTTATTCTTAAGGAGCTTTTTGGAGAGGATTTATTTCTCTATTTTTTTATGGCTAGCTTCATTACAGTAACATCCTGCCAGAGACTCGACATGCTAGCAATTTCTTGACTGGATTCAGAGTTATTTGGGATAAAGCTAAGCTGTAGATTTGCCAAACTGCACACTCATTTCGCAAATGCCTCAATACTTGGGACAAACAACTCTACGTTCCCAGTTTAATTTTTTTGCACTGCGAGAGAGAGAGAGAAAACATTTTTTGGGACTTAATCTGATAAATATTTCCTTGTATTCTCTGTTTGATCTGGTAAAACGCTAAAGCAAATACCAAGAATAAACTAAACTCTGTATTAACGGGAAGTGGTCGAGCTTATAAGACGTAGATGGCAGTGCAAATGTTTACAATTAGAAGCTAGTCAAGGAAAGCGGCTGCCACAGGCAAACTGTTCAAATAAAGCATTAGAGCTGGAGGAACAGGCCGGAAGCAACCAATGAAGTACAGTGAAACCAACAAAGTGGTGAAACTAGGTGAGGCACATTCCTCTCTCGCCGTCAATTGCTAAACCTCAATAACAAAGATCTGAAAACTAAAAGTCAACAAGATTTTTCTGTTATGCAAATAGAGTACCATTCAAAAGCTTGGGGTCGGTAAGGCTTATCAATATTTTGACCGTTTCAATTTAAAGTAACAGTTTCAGGTTGACTGTATTTTAATATGTAATTTATTCCTGTGATGACAAAGCTGAATCGTTACTCCAGTCTTCAGTATCATATGATCCTTCAGAAATCATATACTGATTTGGTCCTCAAGACACATTTCAGTCAAGGTACAATTCTTGCTAATAACAAATCATTAACAATGATATTTAGATCAATAAACTCCTAATTTGCAGCTACAAACAGTAGAACAAACCGTACAAATCATATTAATAAGCAGGTAATAACCACTAGTTAATAGTGAGAATTGGTACTTAAAGTAATATGTAAAGCACATTTCTATCAGTGTTAGAAACAATTGCACTGCTCATAAGAACAGCATTTATATCAAATGCTTTTTGTAACAATATAAATATCAGTTGTAATTTATTTTAATGCCTCCAAGTGTTTAATAAACACTATACTGACACCAACTTTTGAATAAAAGTGTACTTGCATATAAACTATGAAATATCCAACTTCTCCGAATATAAAACCATACAACATGAAGGCCAAAGATGTTTCCCATTTCAGAATTCCACAAATGCCTTTAGTCATTCTGTCCAATCATACGAGTCCATTCAAAGTAGAGGTGAATACAAATGGACTGGTTCCTCGAGATCTTAAGACAGTGAGACATTTCTCAATGATGACATGAGTGAGCCAGCACACCCTATGGTATTGTCTCTATTGATGATGCATTACGATACAATTCTGTCTACGCCACTTGACAAGACAATCCCATATAGCGTTAAACCTGAATTATCATGTGTAATGTTACAATTAGTGTTCTGCACAACTTATTTTGATATAGTTAAAAGTAGTTAACAACTATCATGGCTGTCATTAACATGCTCAAACAGATCTGTACATGCGTTGGTAGTGGTAACCACACCATGCAGTAAGGTAAAGTTGCTATTTGTTTTAAACAGTGGCTGTCTTGATGAAAATTACCTGAGCTTCTCTAGACATTCCAACACATGCTTCTGGATGTGCTCATCCTTCTCATAGGTCTCCAGTAAAGAGATGGCGTCGTCATGATTTTGGCAGTAGATCTTGTAAACATCCTCCAACTCACCTTTGTAGCTTAGGAACACTTGACCTGGGTGAAATAATTATTATGGTAAAACATCAATATGGAAACTGATCTCAAACTATAACAAGTTCAGTGATGTTTTTGCACTAACCTATTGAGTCAGTGTCCTGGAGGCTCTTGTTGAGCTTACGTGAAAGGTCAATAACAGAGCTGATGTTTCCAAAGAGGCCATCAAAGTCAATACCCTGGACCTACAGGACAAGTGAACATTTATGATGAAGATCTGAATGGCTCATAGTATGTAAATGTGAGTGTTAGCTGGGATTTACAGACCTGCTTCTTCTGCAGAGGCTGAATAATCTCCTTCACACACATCTGAAGGTCTTTGATGTAGTCATGTTCAGTCTGCAGAAGCTCTTCAATGACCTTTGTCCTTTTCTCCAGCATCCTTTGTTCAGGGTCTTCAGTGTTGGCCACCGATGCTGGTGATGATTCCAGAGATTTCGGCTGAGAGGCAAGAAGAGTCATCTCTGTTGACAGAGAGACAAAAAAAGAACTACTTTGTCAAACTCAAGTAACTACCGTATTTGTTCATAACTTTCTGGTCAGCGATTATTATATTTTTAAGAGATTTGTTTTTATAAGACACAGGAAGAAGTGAATTGAAGTAGAATATATAAAGCAAATAAAGCAACAACAACAAAGATATGCTGCGGTGAACTGATTGTGCAAATCAGTTTCAAAAGCTGGATTAAAATTAACAAAAAATAATGTTTTAAAAACGTGTCGTCAAAACTTTTTAAAAACAACCCCCCCCCCCTGTTGTTTTCATTCATTGCTTTGTATATATGCACTGGACTAACTGTTGGTTTATTGAGGATATCTGTTGCAGTGCCTTTTCTTAGACTTTGACAAAACTTTTTTAGACATTTCCTACATGATAGAATGCCAGAAAGCCAGAATGAAGAGAACGATAGAGATATAGACAGACAGACAGTACGAACGATGATAGTATGATCGATAGTACGAATGATACATAAACAGAATAATTGCTAGATTGAAATACATAGATAGAATGATAGAACGATAGTACGAATGATACATAGATAGAACGATAG
>CAIGQW010052810.1:2568215-2591692 GCA_903798125.1 Danio choprae
TAGAATGATAGAACGATAGTACGAATGATACATAGATAGAACGATAGATAAAACAATAGTACGAATGATACATAGATAGAACAATAGATAGAACGATAGTACGAATCATGCATAGATAGATAGAACGATAGATAGAATGATAGACAGAACGATAGAACAATATGAACAAAGAAACGATTGAAAGATAGATAAACATAATAAGACATAATAAGAAAGACAAAATGAAGGAATAAATTGAACAATAAATGAATGATAAATAGATAGAATGACAGAACGATTAGATAGACAAACCATAATTTGACTTTGGTTTCGCCAGTAGTGCATTCACAAAAAAATTTCACACTACTCTGAATGGCTTACACTCATTTCTAAAAACATGAAGACAGAACACGAGAGAGCTGAATGAAGCCGCCAGAATGAATAGGACAGAGAAGGCAGTTTGCCCTGCATGTTGCCACTGGCCGTCCAGAGGATGTCATGGCTTGGAGTGAAGTTTGACTGCTCTTTGATCTCTGTGGTCCGATCTGGCACTCAGATGGGTCCAGGTCAGGAGAGTGTGGGAGGCAGATCTGCTCTCATGCATGGGTGCTTCTTCACAAAGCTGCCTGAGAGCTGGCTTTATTGAGGTACAAAGGACTGTCAAAGCACGCAGTGAGACACAGACCCTCTCAGGAGGAAGGGGGAGCCATCTGAGCTGGAGCTTGGAACTTTGACTGTGACAATTACAACTGAAGGCTTCAACAAGTTGCAAATTAAAGGGTTTTGGTATGTATGAGTATGCATATACTCATGATATAAATGTTTGGGGAGTTTCTGTTACATTTTATGGTCAAAATGAGAAAAGAGATTAATTTAGCTCGTCTCTGGCTTAAGACTTCTTAAGAAATCTTCTTAAAAAGCATCGAGTTATGCTGACATCACAAAACAATAAATCTTTAAATGTTGCTGATTGGGTAAAGACTGATAAGAGATTTGAACTCAATCTTTTGCACATTTGACCTCTGAAATTTTACAGCATAATAGAAACTGCTCAGAAATAAAGTCTTCAGAGTTTCTCTTTACCTGATTATTCAAATGAGCAGATGACACAACATGCATTTTCAATGGTTGATTTGAATTATAAAAAATATATGACATGATACTTAAAACACAGTTAACTTCCAGAATTTCCAACAATACTTGAATATGCAAACTCAAATCTATTGGTTAAGAGGATATGATGACATTGATTGGCAACAGATTAAAAAAATCTATTAATTAAATTAAATATTAAAATATGATAAAAAAAGTGACAAAATAAAATAATTATAGAAAAAAATAATAAAAATGCTAATTTTGTCCTTTTCTCTACAGCTCAACATGTTTAAACATCAAATATGCACCATTCTCACACCTTAGTAGAACCAAATAAACAACAGATGAGCTCGTTCAAAGCTAAGCTACCCTCTAATTTACAGTTATTTTCCATTTCTTTACAAAGCCCATCAACAGCATGAGGCAGAGGGTGTGGCCTATGCTAATCATAAATGGAAAAAGTCTATACAGTATCGTTCATCCATGTACTAATCGTTCTACTTCACATACATACACAGTTATTACCACTACAATGCAACCTGTTGTGACCCACATCTAGTTAACAGGCTTGCAGTGTTCATTGTTCTGAACAAAATAATCTTCAAAGAGCAAATTCTCACAATAGCCTCTGAGTTTCGGCTTATGCATGACGATTATTTATGTGTGCTCAGACAGTCTAAAATGAACATCCGGATCAAAGACTTAATTAAACATGAATGCAGTGACTGTCAACTATTAATATTGGTGATTTATGACAGTTATAATCTCACAAAAGCAAGGACAGAATGAAGCAAGGACATTTAGTTTTGAGACTGCAACAGAAATATATTTTACAGTACCAAAAACACTACAGTAAGTTCAGCTCATAGACTTGTGTGTGTGTGCCATAGTCTGGTAAATGGCAGAGAGGACAATCTCGACCAAGCACACACACACACATACACAATGGTTCTCTATTTGTCTCTGTCGATGTAATTGATTGTGACATTATGTTTGGTCTGCTTCCAGGGTCGTACTGCAGCTCCAGTGTTGCTCCATGTGTTGCTCAGATAGTTCCCACAAAAGGAGACTCCAGGATGACCAAAAGGGGAGGTTTGTTTAAAACACTGGAGTCATAAAAATACTCAACTCTCTATGCAATTTTCATTTTTTTTAAAATGCCAAAAAAAGTACCTTTTCATAGTTTTGCAGGTTTTAGGGTACTTTTAAGATAATTTGAATAATAATTAAAGAAGATTAAAGAAATAAACTGGTTCTATATTGTTTAAAATGCACCTTTTGGCAAAGCTCACAATAAGTTGAATAAAAAAACACACACTCCGTGACATTTTCCAAAATCAAACAAAAAAAAGTTTAAGGTTAGAATATCAATTTTCAAAAAAAAAAATACAATATTTATTGCAAATAAATAAAAAAAATACAGTAGGCGATATGGCAAAAAAAAAAAAAAAAAAAAAAAAAAAAAAAAAAAAAAATCACATCTCTGTATTTTTGGCCTGAATTGTGATATACAGTATACATCATGGCATTTTCTATTTTACAAAAAAAAACAAAACTATTTTTTACATTTTTTTTTCTGTCGTCTAATGAAACAAAGTTAATTTCTGAGGATGTAAACAAATATAGTGATGGCTATGCTACACATTATATACAAAAACAAGGTAAAATCACATGACATTAATCTAAAATTTAAAAAAACAAACAAATAAAAAAACAGCATAACCTTAACTGTTTTGATTATCCCACTACAACAGTAACTTTATAGTTACATGTTAGTAATAAAGTTTAATCAAGTCTTTGAAGGTTTTATGACATTATCATGACTTTCTTACATGTACAGATGGTGAATATACCTGTGAAATTTAAGTTACCGACCACATCTAACATATTAAAGTGCAAGTAGCCTGTCAGAGTATCTGATGTTTTAAACTATACTTCATAACTATACTATGATTTATTTTAAAGCCCTTAACATAAAACATGACTAATGTTCAGGACAGATTGGATTATGCACTCTCACTACAGCGGTTACTCTTTGTATTTCACTATTTTCAGATGTGATTGTATCGAACTACTGCTTTTTGATATACAGTAAACAGTATCGCCTCAAACAATATAATTTTTTTTAATTGATACAGTAGTACAGTTACTAAGATACAGTAACTTGATTAAACTACAAAACAAAGTGCTTTTTTAATAAATAGGAATTGATGTAGAAGTAGGAGTTTACCATCTTAACAGCAGTTCACAGCCTTTTGCCATATTATTGTGTATTAATCAAGCTTAATTTCCATAAAAAGTTTCTGAACTAACAAGGAAACTTTGAGTTCTGAAATGTCCATGATGTTTTTATGGTACAATGACATCTTGTATGTCAAAAGATTTGGTTTCTCAGTTCATGACTGCTTTAAGTGTGTATGTGTACATTATATAACAATAGCTTCTCATAAACTAAACAGGTAAATGAAGGTGAAATTTAATGCTGAAAATGCTGGTGAAGTTAAAGCCCTCATATTTGTGAGATGACCACAAACATGAAAACACCACAAACACTACTTGTGCTTCAGCATGTGTGTAGCAGATAGAACCATGTGTCTAAAGCGTTCATTCAAGTATAACATGCAGAATTCTTATTTAAATAGTATTCTGCCTTTTAATATTCATAAACTAGTCCATATGACAATACCAATAATATGTACTGACTGATTTGTACATTTCTCTAATATCAGGTGAATTTCATGGCATTCGGTGTTTAAAAGTAAATTAATATTTATGAATGGATTCCACAATTCCATCCACATCACAGAAATCATAGGGACCTAAATTAATGCAGTGACTTTGAAATTTATTTTTGACTATGATTTCCTGGTTTTATTTAAGACCTTACAGGCCATACATTTTGGAATATTGACACTGTTCAAATGTGAAATTAAAATTGTGGGGCTTTATAAGAATATATAATTTATATAATAAAAATCCAACATTGTAAAAAAATGAAAAAAGCCAGAGAAACTGATAATGTCCTGACAGAAAACAATAAGAAATTATAATAAGAAATTTTGGTAACACTGGTTTAAGTACCAAATCCCACTGTAAACTACTGGCCTATTACCTGCTTATTATTAGATATTGGCTGTTTAGTAGTATTTACAAAGAATTTACTTATTCTACATCTCTAATCCTACCCAGTACCTAAATCCAACTACTACTTTACTAACTATTAGTTAATGGTTTGCTAATAGCAAGAATTGTAACAAAAAATAAAATGTGACCGACATTACTCGAAAAAGAGAATTTCACTCAAGATCTCATACCCTTGGCCCTTACTTTATATAAAGCTACAAAATAAAACATAGAAACAAGAAAGACAATAAATAATTGCCAACATATCACTGTTCACACTCCATAAACTACTAGCACTGTTAAATCTAAACAGGCCAACCAAAATATATGTGATTCTCACACATAAATCAGAGGCATAAACTAGTGTACACAAAGCCTTCTCTCACAAACACCTTTACTCCACAAACCTGACACTGATGTGCAAATCATACCAATCATTACCGTTTACATACAGCAAATGCTCTCTTTCTTTAGAGCTCCAGTGTAAGCAGATAGAAAGAAAGGACAGGGCCTCTAAGACGTCACCCACCTGTTACCACCCAAACTCTTCACATCTTCACTGACACACACAAACACGCATCAGAGGTCAAAGGCGGCGAGCTTCTCTAAAGCCAAGCAGAATTGCTGGAATACACCAACTCTATTCTGTCCTCACATTACCATCTGAATGCATGGGAACCTGAACCATTTACACACAACTGACTGAGCACAGAGACAGTCGCTCACATGCCAAAACCTGGAACTGGAGCTTTGATGGCGTTAAACACACTGGAATGTCTGTCTGATTTAGAAAGGTCTACTCCGTGTTTTTGGAGTGACCGGCTGCTCGGGGCCCGGCTCCTCATCATTGAGGTTGAATTCCATCATGATCTTGAGGATCTCTCAATGCCAAGACCTCTTCGCCTTTCATCACTCTTAATCTGTTTCGGTTTAAAGTGGGAGTCTTTGTTCAGGTGTACCAGGCGAGCAGGTGGGCATCCATTTCAATAGTGGGCATTAATTCAAATGTGCATCAATTCATGATTATTACAGCTAAGTATAATAGTTAAAGCATAATCCTAAAATAACTTCTATATAAATAAATTATAAAAATAACAACAACAATAATAATAATAATAATAATAAATATTATATATGAGATATATATAAGATATATAAGATTTGTATAAATATAAATTAATATACAATTATATAATGCATAAATACATTATATACATAGGTAAAATCAATACAATTATTATGATTTTGACTATTTTATATTTGTATAAATGTGCAAACACTTTAAATATTACTAAAAATATAACACGCTGATGGTGGACTGTCTGATATAATACTCTTTTAAAAAACTATCAGCAAAGTCAAACAAGTCATTTTGCAAGGACAAATGCGCTACAGAGTAAGCTAATCCATTTTATCACTCTGAAAATGAAACGATAACATTGTTATTCATGTGAAACTGAGGGGTGTTTCATGACTGTGCTGAGCTGTTTTTGTCCCTTTCTAAGGTCACATGAATTATCAAGACTGTTCAACACAAAGTTCACATAAGACCGCCCATTTACCATGGATACCTTTCACAGTTTGAGAGTAAATGTGAGAGCGAGACACGTAGTATGTGAGTGAAAAAAGCTGCATGGTTTTGCAAGCCACAAACATCCAGTCCTTTTGACAGATTTACAGCACCAATCAGAATTGAAAAAACTAAGTAAAGCTGAATAGGTTTACATGGCTTGGAAAATGACAGAATGTTGCACTCAAATCTTATAAGGCTTACTGCTGAAATCCTGCATATGTGAAAATAAACTGTAATTTCAAACATTTTACGTATAAACGAAAACAAGACCAAAACCCATTGCAAAACAGTCATAAACACACTCTCAGTCTCATTCTGGTGCAGAAATCTGCATCACTAAAACCATTTTGTGTTGTTGTACAAAAGGCTGCTGGTTCACATTCCAGCTCTCTGTGCCGTAGTCAGATGTCTGATTTGTGTGGGATGTGACACACCCGTAAAAAAACGTGAGCAAGCTTTCCATTAACCAGTCCACATCCTCTCTTACTCATGCTTATTTCAAAACACCTTACCTTACTTGGAAATGAAATAAAGACAAACATTGTTTGCTAATAAAAGTAAAAACAAATGAATTTTCCATAGACATATAAAAACCAATGAACTGGAATGTCAGATGTAGGGCTGAAAGATTAATCAAAAGTGATTCTCATATGCATTTAGTCAATAAAACCAGATCTAGTTAAGCTCTAGCATGTGCTTTCAGATGGAGCAGCATTTAGTATAAAGAGCCGTATTACCTTGATAAACTCCCCCACCAAAAAAATCAATTTTTTTAATCAAATTTGATTTAATCGGTTGATAATGACGTTGAGATAATCATTCAGTGATAAAGATAGCTGTTTGATTCGCTTCTCTTTGAACTGGAGCTCTGTTTAGTAAATGATGCACCTGAAATTACACATTACACATATAAGTTTTACTCCAAACTTACTTCACAATGTGCTTGACAAATCGCAGCTTAGTTCAAATCACATTTATGATTTAATTTAACTTAATTTCAGTTGCTTGGCCCTAGCTAGTTGGGATGAACTGAAATGGTTGATAATGTTTCCAACTATGTAGTCAGTAAAAAACAGAGTTACTGCAGGTTTCACAAAGTCAATTTTAAGACTTTTTAAACACATTAAGAATAAAATGTCAGACTTATGCAGCACCTTTTTTTAAATCTCATATTATAATTAGTTATTTCATAGCTACATATTTTAAATAAATTGTCAAAACAAGCAAACCTAGTTGTATGCATTCACATTTTTAAACATAACTTAAAAAAATAAAAATAAAAACTTTAAAAACTATAGTAAACTAAATGTATGAATAACATCTGTCTGTCCTCACCAAATATAGACTATAAATACAGAACTTTTAAACAAATATTATTGTAAGATTTATAATTAAACCATATTAGTAAATAGAGTCTAGCAATAGAGTAAATAGTAATAGTAAATAGAAATTTACATGGACATAGGAAAATTAGGACCTGTTTACAATTATTTAAGACAGTGGTCTCAAACTTAATTCCTGGAGGACTACAGTTCTGCATAGTTTAGCTCCAACCATCTCCAACTCACACCTGCTTAATAGTCTATAGTAGTCTTGAACACCTTGATCATTTGGATCAGCTGTATTTGATTAGGGTTGGAGCAAAACCCTAGCTCTGTGCAGAGCTGCGGCCCTCCAGGAATCGAGTATGAGACCTATGATTTAAGACCTACAAGACTAAATTTCAATAAATTTTATTACTTTTTTGAAATGTAAGACATTTCAAGACTTTTTAAGACCCCTGGAACACCCTGAAATAAACTTAATAAATAATAAATCTCACTTATAGATGTTAAACTTTTAAAATGATGTACAATGAATAGAAAATTGTGTATTATTCTTCTTCATCCCAGACCAGTTGGAAACGTTACTTTGTGAAGAAACATTACATGCCTCTGCACATACAGTCCGGCATTTTTAGCTGTCAAAAATCTTTTAAGGCTTGTTCGAAAAATGGCCACCATTTTGATATGATAATGTTATCACATAGGAAATTAGATTTAACACTGCTAATTTCCCCCCACTAATACGAATAAGTGTTTCTCTGTATTATTCAATATAAAACCATCAACATTACAAAGTGCCTTGTTTAACAAAGCAACGTTCAGTAAAATGCTCAAAATTTTTTTTAAAAGCTCTTAAAATGCTTTTAATCATCTGCCTCTTCACAAGCCACTTCAGATCAAAACAAACCATTTTTGACCTTAATTAAATTCTTTGCTTGTAACAACGAGGGAGAGTTAAAGCATGAGCATTTAAAACACACTTTAATTGTACAAAAGGGTCATTACATGTTAAAACTCAAAATAGTTTTTCATGTCATGGCCCCTTTAACAAATACACCACCATGAGCGAGCGTACCAGCTCTCAGTTTAATCAAACACACCTGCATAAACACTGTACAACCAATGTGAAGTCAACACGTATAATATCATCAAAATCTAACCTGTATCTTGACTAATTTTAGCGTTATGCTGCATTTCAGCTTCACAAAACCACTTCCCACAGAACTCCTGATTCACCAAATCTGATAAGATCACGCTTATGACTCAATGTGCATACTGGCAAGTCAAAGTCATGTAGTCCAAGTCATGTAGTCATACATAATCCCCCTAACAGGTTGAGATTAGCATTATAAAGATATGCTCTAATTGCATGCATCCTAACACTCATTGCCATTTATTAAGAGGTCCACTGGGAAAAAGCACAATGCTAGCGTACAAAATGAAAGATGTGATATATGGCTACAGTAACAGCCCTCTCTCTAGAGTTACACAAAGAAGAGATTTACTACTATAATAGATCCTGATGCCCACTGTTCATTGACACATCTGTGCTGTTCCAGACATGAAAGGACATGAAGGGTTCCAGACATGTGTTTGAGTGCTGATAAACTAAGGCCTTGTTTCAGCTTTGTATTAACATGTTTTCAGCGATTCAATCACAAGTAGTCATCTAATTCTAAGGCCCATCGACTTGGTATTAACATACATTAAAACAAGTGTCTTGTGACCATTTAGGTTTGGATTTTGTTGATATTTTGTAAAGATCTCGTTCACATGACCACTCCAAGTACTACTGAATAAACTATACCATTTTACATGGCTTATGAATAAGCAAGAAAACACTATCATAGAAAATAAATTATGAATTTTAGTATATACATATATGAATATATAGAGCCAAAGAATATATTGTTTTAGTGCACTTTCTTTCCATAGCTGTATGAATAGATTTATTAAAATATCCAGTCAATTGTATTTTTGACTACCTCTGGAAATGGTCAAAAGTGGAAAAGCTTAAAACGGCCCTTGTGATTGGACTGACAAAAAAATCTTAATAGCATGTGTGAATGGTGCCCTCAGAGAACAGTACTTTTAGTAACTTGACGAAAAAAATTACACTGATCATGGGGGGTACATATTCAAAGCACAAGTTAAAAATTCATTAAGCCAAGGGCAAAAGCAATGATGTATAGCACCAGGCATTAATATAGCATTTGTTTTAGAAGTTTGCATGAGAGCTCCTGACCTACATTAACTAGCTAATTCCATCCTCAGCCTGTGACTTGAGGCTTTTGTCTGCCAAGCTGGCCCTTGACTTAATGTTGTACAAACGTTGTGTGAGGGTTGGTTGAAGGTTTCCACCTAATCCCCTTCCAGACCATTGGCACGGGCATCTGCACAGGGATTACAAAGACTAGCAACAGGCGACTCAATAAATAAAACCACACCAACACACTTCTATATTCTAATTCTATATTCAGCAGAGAAGTATCATTATGCAGATATATACAAAAGGACATCAAAAATTTTAACTGATATTTATTTCTTATAATAATAATATTATCAAAGACCATCTTCAGGTGTAGCATAGACTTCACATTTCTTAGCAACTTCCTAAACTCTCCTAATAAGCATATACTCTATTGTCCAACAACATTTACAAAATAAGTAAAGGTAAGCCAAGATAGAGTGGGAGTCTAAAAGTCTAAAAGAGATATCCCCAGACTATGAGTCAGGCTGGCTTCTCTTCATAGTGCCCTAAACTGAACAATAAGAGGTCTCTGACGGCTATATGGATCGGGGGGAGGGTACTGGTACCAAGCACATCCTAGTCCCAGAGATTTTCCTTGGAGTCTCTTTTCCTCCTCCTCCTCCACATTGAGGTGCTGACTGAGCATTAGGCTACAGAGGATTACCCGGGTCTGAACTGACCACCTGCTCTGTGTCAGATATGACACAAGCCAGACGAATCTCCCACTGAGACACCCACTGCAGGGACTCATCACCGACTGCTGACAGTAATAACAAACAATGACACCTTATGCTAAAATCTAATTACACTGAAGAGGCTTTTATAACCATTCTTCAATGTCAAGAGTGAACAGCACTGATATACAATGGTCAACATTCATGTTAAAGATACATCTATGTCATTGCATTAAAAAACAAAAACCACAAACCAACTGCCTTTTGTAAACAATCTAGTCAACTGCAAATTTTTTAAGCACATTTTCGTCCATTCATGTGATTATTAGTAGCAGTAGTGGAAGCATGACTTTAATAGATAAAAATAACCGATTCATGACATTAACTTTTGACATGCTAATCATGTTAGGTAGATAGGAAAAATATAATATGCAAACAGAAAATTTTCATAAAATGGAGCAACCGTAAACATATAAATAATATTTTTGAGGCCCATATAAAAATCTGATGCAAAAACCTCTTGGCTTTTAACTATTTTTTGCACTGTTGCTCTTGTCCTTTGTCTGGACTAACAGAGTCAAACACTAGTTGTCAAAAAAAGTAAAGAGGCCTGGAAAGGTAGGGAGGGAGAGTGAGTGCTAGAGAGATGGGGGGAGAAGGGGAGAAGAGACATACAACAAAACTCTGAAAAGTAATTCAACTTGTTGGACCAGTTTCTCCCTCTCTGTAAGTTTCCATGTTCACATTAAGAGAGAAGAAAAAAAAAACATACGTGAAACTCAGCACAACACGAGCAGCTTCAATGGGAAGTCTCAAAGACATGCATACCTATGCATTAACACAGTGACAGCATAATCAGCACCTCTGGCATTTCCTGAATTGATTTGGAGATATCCAATAGCAGAGCTCTGTGCAAGGTCAAAGGCTAGCTACAAACACTTGATATCCACATGGACATTACTACAGTTGTTAGATGACTCATTTGTTTACATCAACCAAACACCCTCATCCACCCCAGTGTGCATATTGCCTTCTAGCATCACAGATTTACTGTCATACTTGAAATACATACTAAAAATGCGGGTGGTACTGATGTGGTTTACCTTGTTTCTTTTTCCTGTTGGTAGCAAACTCTGACTTCCTGAGAGAGCTGGGTGCAGTCTTCCTATAGATGCTGTTCCTGTCCAGTGAACCCACGTAAAAAGGCTTTCGTCTCAGACCTTCCACATCCAGTTTGTCTGAACCTCTGCGATCCCTGTACTGGTCCTTGTGGTCATAACAGTCAAGTTCACCAGAATCTTCATATGACTGTCTCTCCTTCTGTGTCTTCTTATAGCGATAAACATCCTTTTCCCATTCCTTGTAGTGTCTTTCACTCCGGTCAGTACTGTAACCCTCTTGTTTATATTCTAGTGAATTGGACCTTAGATCTTTGTAACGCTCTCTGCTTTTCTGGTCATAATGATCACTCTCACAACCCTTGTCATCATAGCAGTCTTTAACACCACTATCATAACGTTCATCTTTCCAGTAGTTTCTATCCTCATTTTCTTTGCAATACCTTTGCTCAGACTGACTTTTTTCTCGGTAATCATACCGGTCTCTTGGTTTGAGGTCATAGTGGTTGCCTTTCTTACACTCGTACCATTCCTTGTCATTTACTTTATAGTATTCTTTTTCTCCTGTCCTTTCTCTATGGTCACAGTAGTCATCTTTCCTAAAGTCACTCTTAATCTTCTCCTTTTCTTTGTAATCATAGTATTCTCCTTTCCTTTGTGCATGCCGATCATAGTCTCTTCTATCAAGTGAGTCTCTTTCATTATACTGGTAGCTGTCACCTCTTTTATGGCGTTCCTCACAGTAACTACGATCATAGCGGTCTCGGTCATCACTCTGGTTTTTACTTCTACGATCACAATGGTCATAATGGTAATCGTCTCTGGAGTTATAGTGGTCTGTTTCTCTATATCTGTACCTGTCCTTTTTCCTGTCATCATAGTGTTCTTGATATTTACTATCATAGTGCTTGTCTCTGCGATCATAACGATCATACTTTTTCAGTTCTTTATGGTCATAGTAATCCCGGCCCCTACAATCACCATTTCTGTAATTATTTAACTCCTTATCATAGCAGTCCTGGTTTTCACGGTCAAAGCTGCATGCATACCGATCTCTGCGGCTGTAAGGTTCTCGGTCTTCATAGTACTCATCTGATTCCCAAGAGTGGTGCTGGGACGCAAGGTCGGAACGTTCCTTATTCCTTGGACTCTGTGCAAAATCTCTGTGGTCAGAGTAATCTAGTTCTTCTTGATGTTGATAAAAACAGTTATTGCCTGCCCATTCCTGTGGCTTCCTTGGCTCCTGATAGACTGCTTCAGGAGACTGATAGAAGAATTGTTGGGGAGGGACATCTCGGTAAGGATTCTTGTCCCAGTCCTCATATTCCCAGCATTGTTGCCGGTAGCCATTGGCTTGTCCGAGATAGGCCTGGTATTCCCAGTGTCCAGGTGAGGGTCTGAAGTCCTGTGGGCATATAACTGGCTGCGACTGAATCTGCTGCTGCTGTTGAAAATGCAGCATTTGCATGCATCGCTCCTTCTCCCAGCTTTCACTCACCAACTCCTCCACACTCTTACCTCTCTTGGGAGTAGGCCTATTGACGTCCCAGGGAACTGGGGGAAATGGCATAGGGTGTCCCAAGATCACCTGTCCCTTCATTATGGTTACAAAAGTCCACAAACAGGGCAAGCTGTGTTAGCTTCCCCAGATTTCACATTCCAGGTCCATATGTAGAGGAATCCACCTGTCAGTCATGCTCAAACTCTTGGTCTCGCACAAACTGTCTGTATCCGATGGCTGACTAAACAGGACTGTCTGGTTCAGACCTGAGAAACTCAATCTCTCTCTCTCTGCCTGTCTCCCCTCCTACCCAGCCAATAGGAGGAAGAGAGGGAAGGAGGTGGGGGAGGGAAGAAGCAACAACAGAGAGGAGGAAAAGGGGAGGCATTTAGGGTTAATCATTGAACGTAGTCACATGAATGGATTACACAGAGTCTGTGATTGGCTGGAGTCTCTGTTTGCAAGAAAACACAGGCTAAACTTCACAAAAGAGGAGGGAGTATTATCCTCCTTCATTCCACAAACTTCTTTCTTTGAGGTGTTTTTAAAGTCTGTGTTACTCACAAGCAAAGCTGTATCTCCCTCTTGAGGGCTCATTTTAGAGTGGTGTACAACTTAAGGATCTTGAAGCACTATTTTACAGTTCGCTAGTGTTTTTAACAACTTTAGCAGGTGTATATGTTTGCAGAAAAAAACTGAAAGCTCCATCAAAAACAAGATCAAGGCATTATATGTTCTAACTTGCTCATCATACCTGTTTTAGAGTAGCAAGTTTCCCATGAATTGCATAATCTTTCATGTTTCAACAAGATGACATGAGAAAATTGGACACAGCCTGATTATTCCAGAGAGCACCGTGCACTGTAGAGTGCCTGCATACTCTACAATGAGCCATTGTTAAAGGCTGGCCCTCGTTTCACAGACTAGGGCATCTTTTCATGCAGGAAGAAAAAAAAAAACATGCTATTCATGAGCTTCAGTATAGTATATCACTCCACTCAACAAAAAGACAAAACAGTACACAGTACTATGATTTTCAATGTGCACACAGTGCTGAGAATGTGCCACTAAATACAAATCTTAGTAATGTAAAAACACAATGAACAGAGAACAAGAAAGGGTATTTTGCTACAGCCACTTAATGGATTAAAATTAATACTATCGTACAATCTAGGGCCTAAAAGAAATTAAGAATAAGGAATTCTGTGGGCCCGATTGCATGTCATCTCTTCTTTATAAACCTGGGTATTATGATAATCATTGGCTAAGATCTCACAGTTCTTTACATAGGGCAGACCGAAACTCTGTGCATGTTGTTTTTCAGATCAGGGACATCAGGAGCAACATTCCTCTTGTGTAATGGACTTGTTTTACTTTGTTTACACAAGTACAACCCTTTGAAACTGCACTGAACTTTCTTTCAAATGTGGTGCACCAAGTGAAAACAATCAATGCATTTCTTAAATCTGCATAATAACATCATTTGCTAAACATTTTTGCTTAATTTTAAAAAGAAAAAAGGCAAGCAGAAAATGCAAAGTGTGACAGACGAAATGAAGTCTTTAGGGATTTTGAAACATCACATTGTAGTTAGTTCTTAAAGGCATAGTTCACCCAAAAATGAAAATTGTTATTATTTACAGGCCATTTTCCTGTTCTAAATCATTTTGACTTTCTTTCCTCTGTTGAACACAAAATAAGATATTTTGAAGAAAGCTAGAAACATGTAACCATTGACTTTAATAGTATTTGATTTTTCTACTATGGAAGTAAATGGTTACAGGTTTTCAGCTTTCACAAAAAGGTTTGGAACCACTTGAGGGTGAGTAAATAGTGTGTACATTTTCATTTTAGATTAACTATGCCTTTAAGGTCCCGGGAATCCCATAAAGGACAAATGCAAGCCTGATGATCAAAAGCATTTGCGATCACTGTCCCTCAACGAGCGCCCATTTCACACATTTTGATCAGCCCAGATCTATCAAAGTACACAAAAGGACCCCAAAAAGTAATTAAAGCAACAAAAGTATTTAAAAGTATGCTTGTGACAGAAGAAACACAGGTCTTGCATGCCACTCTTCTCATGTCTGTTATTAGAACAGCCCTTCATCCAATCTCTCACAGCCTTTCCAGCAGGCGATGGGATCATGCAGTTCCTTAAAGAGCCTTCTGTTAACCTGAATAGGCTTTGTGCATGAGACAGGCACAGAAAAGCTGGGAGCTGGAGATTAGATCCAGAACACAAATTAGCTCCTGATGCTTTTTATGAGCACCCAAACACATGCCAATTAGAACAAGGATTTTACACGAGACAAAAGAAGACTACAATTGGACACTCATAAGTATTATTGAGCCTGTCAGAAACAAAATCAATATCAACTGTCTTCCATCCAACAGCGTGACTATGGAAAAGACTGTTCCCAGAAAGAGAATAATACATGAGAAATATGAGAGCCTGTAGGTCTTCAAAATGGCCCAAAACCTTTCTTTCTTTCTTTTTCTTTCTTTCTTTCTTAATATGCCTTAAATTCCATCTAATCCATTCATAAGCTTTAATCAATCTATATTACTTAATATTTATTAAGTCTTGTTTTTTTCCATTCCAGAAAGGATGAGGAAATAAGAAACTTGTCTCCCCCTCCTTAAGAAAATTGCTGTTCAGCAAGCCTGGCTCTATAGCTGATAGGCTCTCGACTCCCTGCACTATAACAATAAATAACCATTGTTTCCACCCTCCCAACTGAGAAACACACCCTGTTATGATAAATGTGGAAACACTCAGACAGACATACATACCTAAATGCATAAAGAGAAACTCATGAGGAAATTGAGCTACCATTATGACACACAATGAATTTGACATGCATAGTCAAAAGAATTAAACAACCAATTAATTATGTTTGCATCATCAAATTATAGTGTATATGCACATACAAACACACAGACACACACCCTGGAAAAAATGTCAGAGGTTTTCATGTTTTTGAATTCATTTATTTATTAAAATAAAACATAATTATTGTGAAACATTATTTAAATTTAAAATGACTTTATGCAAATATATTCCAGTCTCCTGTGTAACACGATCCTTTACAAATAATTATAATATGCTTATATGGTGCTATATTATGATCAATGACCAATTTTTATTGGTTCTCAGTCATCATCATATTGGGTTTTATTATTATCAATGTTCAAAACAGTTGTGTTGCTTCATACACTTGCAGAAACGGTAATTTAATTTAGTTTTCAGAAGTCTTTTATATATAGAACGTTTATTAGACATTAAATACCAGCGTTTATTTAAAAAATTAACTCTCTTTATTGTCAAGAATACAAATATGTATAAAACAAAAATCTAAAAAAGAATTTATTTAGGCAATAAATTGTTTTGTACAAAACACGTTAAAAACAGCAAAGTGAAAAAAGCTAAAAGTATGGTTTTAAAATTTAAGTAGATACAACTGCATACACAAACACTTCTCCTCATATCCACTGTAATTAGTCAAAGACATGTAGGCATTACAGAAAACAAGTGGTATTCACCAAGACTTGGGCAGTGCTCCAAACCAAAGACATGCATCACTGTGTCTGTTAATCACTTCTGAACAGCCGCTGAAAAAAAAGCTCCTAAATCCAAAACCCATCCAAATTTCTAATTAAATTCCTTGACCATTACTTTTGAAAATACATGGATGTGCCTATACAAAGCAGGTTATACTTATCAAACCATGTTGTGTACACAGCTGTGTGCAAACAGTGACACAATGTCACATGCACAAAGTAATAACACAAAGTAAAAAAAAATGCATTGGCATTAAACAGAAATAGCTTGCTTTCAAAACTCTATAATACAACGTACAAAGAAATGATCAAGAAAACATTTCAGATCAAGTCTTACCTGAAACATGTGTAGTTCTGGTTCTAAAAGCATGGCCAATAAGTGTTGTGAAATGCATCACAGGTTGCAATATAGAGCTCCAGATTCTGGCTCTAAAACTACTGCTGCTCATGATCTCAAAAGAGACAGGACTTTACCAAAAATCACAGTGATTCTGAGAGTAAAGAGACATGTAGAGAGAATTGTAGCGATAGAGAGCTAGAAAAACAGAGGGAGAAACAGGGGCACAAAGAGGCCACCGCTCTCTTACTAGCTTCAGAATGTACTTCATATGTATGTGGGAAAAGTACAGCCAACAGGACTAAGAATCCACACATACATACACAATATACCCACGTTAAAGCAATTATAAGATGATACTAATCCTCTGCATGTTCATTATAACAATATATTGAATTTTTGAATACTGGCAAAATATTGATATCATGGGCACATTAAAATACAATGGATAATTGTTAATCATTTCATCTTTTAGAGTGCTTTTTAAAAAATTGCAAGATTGTTGCGTTGGCAGTGGTGATCATCATAGCACCAGATGATTGAAGAATTAATAGGCTGTATATATTCAATCATTAACATTTACATATGTTAATCTGTCCTTCGACATTCAGTGACTTTTTAAAGGTCTTTTGTTCATTAACTCTGTACAGTAAGGTTCTATTTAACATCAGTTAATAAAGTCAATGCAATGTAAATTACAAAAGCATCTATTAATCTTAGGTCACGCCAATTTCTTTGCCTTACAACACATTAAACTCAAAAGTCATTATTGTTTTATTAAATGGAGTTAATAACTAATTGATTCAGTTATTATATTATATTAGCACAGTAACTAATAAATTGTCTTTTTCTCACTGTTGATTTGAATCCATAAAGGAACATTTAGTAATGATACTTTATAAAGTGTTATCTATTGTATTTTATAATCCTTCAATTAGTTTGAAACATTTGTTTACTTTGGACAAGCATATACAATAAAACAGTATACTAAGTATTTCTTTGGTTATTATACCTGTTAAAAGCCCATTTTAAGCCCGCTTAAGTCAATATTGTAATAATACCATACACTGTGATAAAAGCTTCAGCAATTATATGCAACAAGAATATTTGATACCATCATAAGGCTAGATAACTATGCATACATTAAACTGTCTGATTGTTCAATCAAACTAAAAAATCCATCACAAAATATCTGGGGGTTTTTTCAAATATTTTTACAACTTTACAGTGTATCATGGCCACAAGCTCACATAAGACTTAAACAACTGCTGTAAAAATACATGATACTCTCAGTGCCACTGTCTACTGAAGCCTTCCACTCGAAGACACAAAGTGGTTTCTTTCCTATGTGTTAATATTCACTATGCCTATGTGTGTTCTATTCCCTGGTTAGGTGTGAAGGTCAAGCAGAGAACATTTATGAGAAAGTGCTAAATATCACATAATGAGTGAACAGAGGTTTATAAATTCCTCTTTCAGACTGTTATATAGTTACCAGTTATGAGAAGATGAGGCAAATCAGTCAGAGCATATTGATATACATGGTTTTAGCAGGTAAGAAGTGTTGTTGACACACATGGTGTAGAGAATTTCAACATAAAAAAAGTTGTGTATGACACACCCAGTACAGTGAACTTTGTCTTAGATGGCAGTTATCAAAAGCATTCATTTGAAACACATTTAGCATACATGCTTGCAGAAAATATGCCCTCAATAGAGGATCATGACGCATTATTGTGGATATGGGTGTTTTAAATGAAGTTCAGATTACTGACTCAAGCAAAAACGTTATTATACAAATTCACATTCAACTCTAACCCATGATACGTTTCTTTCTACAGGTCCAGTTCATCAGAAATAATAGCATAAAACAAATACAAATGGCTTATTATGTCTGTCAAAGAACTCTTACAAAGAAGTCTTACTTCATGCCAATTTCCTTCTATTTTTTATATTTTCGCTTAACAGAACAAAGCTAAAAAGCAAGCTACTAATTAAAAATAAAAAGTCACTATTTTTATACAAAATGTCAACAATAAATAAACAGATAGATCATCCAAAAATTACTCACCATTTACTTCATCTAAAACTTGTAGATGTAGTAACTTAAGAGTTGTCATAGCATTTATATACAGCTACTCTCTGATGATTTTAAGTGCTTCTTTTATCCTCACTTGTAAATCGTTTGGATTAAAGCGTCTCCTAAATAAATAAATGTAAATGTAACCTCAAGTGGTTCCAAACCTTTATAAGTTTCATTTTTCTGTTGAACACAAAATAAGATATTTTAAAGAATGTTGGAAACCATTAGTCATTGAAATACATAGTATGCAAAATAAATACTATGGAAGTCAATGGCTACCAGTTTCCAACATTCTTTTGTTCAGAGAAATTCAGAGAGGTTTGGAACAAGTGTAGATTAAATGATGATAAAATTGCTATTTTTGGATGAATTATGTCTTTAAATGCTGCACATTTCCCACTTTAGATTTATCAAATTAATAGATGGCATGAATATAAAATGAAATCTATGTAGGTTGTAAAAACAGAACAACTGTACTGAAGTAAAGAGTATAGAAAGAAATTAGAAATTACCTTGTAGCTGCTGCTGTTCCAGGGTCAGTGTCTCCATGGTGTAAGAGCAAAATTCCAGATTTTCCAGAGCCTGTTGCCTTGAAGTCTCATCTTGCTCCTCATCCAGCATGGCCTGCAGCTCCTGGGCTGTATTAGAATACATATCAATTTCTCGTTCCACCTCCTCCAGCCTCAAGAGTAATCTGTATTGCTCCTGTTCCCTCTCCATCTCTTTTTCTGCTTCCAGAACATACTCTGGTTCTTCCATCTCTTCAACAATCTCTTCCTCATCTGGAGAATTATAAAATGGGTTGGAGGTGGTTGGAGGTGTCACTGCATTGGTGCGTGGACATGGAGGAGGTGGACGTGGTGCTGGACGTGCAGGTCGGTAAGGCTGAGGAGCAATACGACCATTGGTCTGAGACCAATGCGTATTTGTAGGTGCCGGAGGCCTAAGGACTCGAGGTCGAGGAGGAGGTGGACGTAGATTTTTCCGTCTTTCCAAAGAGGAGGAGGCAGAGCCAGAAGGCAAGGAAGTGGAAGGTAATAAATGTTCTACTGAGGAGTGAGAGGAGCCACGGATTATGTCATTCTCATCACTGTAGTCCATAATAGAGAAGTGGCGGGAAACTTTATTGCCCAATCTGCCACTAACTTCCTCCCATCTGCTCTGCTCTGTGGCTCCATTGCTATGACCCGGCAAGCTCCTTTCGAACTCTATCAGCTGGTGAGAAAGCTTGGCTTCAAGATCCCCAGCTGACAAAGCCAAAGTCCCCATAGTGTGGGATGTCGGAAACCCATTCGAACCCTGTACCTGAGGCCATGCCTGTTGTTCATTGCTTCCACCAGATATTAGGTCTGCATCATTAACGCTTGCATGTCGAGTTAGCTTCTTCTGTCTGTTCTTCTCACCAGAGCTTTTACTGGTTAAGGGGTTTCTGCTGTTGTGAGAGGCATATCTACCATTGTTCCTTGTCCAGGTGGAATTCCGTGACGTTTTGTCAGGTGGATTGAGACTTTGGTTCTTTGTGATGGGTACTGGAGGGGGTTGTTGTAAACTAGCGTGAGAACCAGTGCTATATTTACGGTTGCTAAGAGCATGTAGACTTGGTCTAGGGGGCAGCTGAGGTCGACCCATATTGGGGCTGCTTCTTCTGTTATTTTGAACACTTATGTGGCCTGAGCTACTTCCTCTGTTGGGTTGTGTCTGAGGAGGTGGGGGTCTATCTCGTCTTCGTTCTTGTGACTGAACCTGTGGTTGATTTTGAGTCATTCTTCTCTCTTGAGAGCTCTGATCAGAGTGCATGTAGTGACCATTGTTATCCTTTCGCTCCTCTTCCCGGCGCTCAAAGTAATCCAGGTCCCACACTGTGTGGTCTTGCTGGATAGACCACTCCTGTCCATATTCTGGCACTGTGTGATCTTCCTCCGCTGAGGTATAATCTGGGGTGTAACACTCTTCTTCTTTTTTAGGTACACAAATTTCATTAATTAAAGTCTCAGTTTGTGGGACAGTCTGCAGCTGCCCTTCCATCTTGACAAATCGATGTGGGAAAACTCCTCTCCTGCCGTGTATCTGCCCCTCTAACCACCCGTCTTCCAAAGTGGCAAGGATGTGGATCCTTTCACCGACATCAAAGTCCAGCTCACCAGGCTCAAGGGCTCGAAATTCATAAAGCGCAATACCGTAAATGGCTCCCTCTTCTTCCTCCTCCTCTTGACATTGTTGAATCTCCATTTCTGGAGGTTCCTCATCCCTCTCTTCTTCGTCCCTCCTTTCTTCCTCCCTGCTGTAAGCCGGATACTGTTCCAAAGTCTGAGGTTCAGGCTCTTCCAGAGGTGAGCGCAGAGGTCCAAGCAACTCCACAAAACCCTCTGGAAAAAGTCCTGTCCTGCTGTCCAGCTCTCCCTGGAACCAGCCAGGTTCTGGCAGGCCTATGATGGTGATGACATCACCCTCTCGAAAGTCCAGCTCCTCGTCCAACTGGGCATGAAGGTTCATGAGGGCACGAGCCTGGCCCAGTGCATGTGGTGGGAGTTCAGAGGCCTGGACAGCTGCACTGCGCTCGGACAGTTGCCTGGATCGTCCAGAAAGCTCTAGCTCTTTAATGCAAGAGACAGGGAAGAGCCCACGCGAGCCCCACGCATTATGCCCTCTCATCCACACCGAATCCATACTGCTTTCAGCAGCAACTACATCGCCTACAGGAGAGAGAGAGTAATAGAAGATAAGCATCTTGACAAAAAAGATTTAACTATCATAAGGTGATAACCTGAATAAAAATACTTGAAGCAATTAACATAAAAAACATTTTGGTGACATTATCTTGCATCTTTCAGTAAAAATTACTGAAAAACTGTCCTGGCTGACTTCCCAGCATATTACAATCCCTGATATTTATTTACTGATGCACTGCAAAACCTGTTGAGGGACTAGGTTTTTCCCTTAGTTTTTTTTGTTTTTTTGTGCATGAAAAAGTTCACTTTGCATAAATGTACAGTTTATGACGCTATGTTAGAATCGGACTATTTTCATGGCAAGAAAGCTTTGTAAAATCTCTTCTAAAATAAGCAAAATAAGCATTTCAAAAGTGATAACAGGACATATTATTTAGTATTTATAATACAATGCAATATAAGCATTTGTAATATATTTTGTGTAGAGGTAAAATAAGCACTAAAAACAAATACAAATACATTAAGCCATTTTCTTTTAAAGTTCCCTTTTTAAGTGTTTTATTTAAATTTAATGCTGATGACACCTAATTCTACAATAAATAGCAAGAAGTAAAATGTCCATATGCACAGAGACCAACAAGCGAACTGTACCCTTCTTCTGTATACTCGGTTCCATATGATGTTAGCTGGATAATCTTTTGTATTAGGTGTGATAGTTATATTTGTGTTAGGTAATTCTTATTTGTATTACTGACATATTTGCATCCATGCTGAACTATTTCTGACAAGTCCTTCTTTTAACATCTGCTTTAGAGCCAAATTGTGAATAAAAATGTATTTAGCAGGTACTCAACTGTCTCTACACACAAATTCACAGAGAGGGTAATTTACGCTGTTCAACTGAACAGGATTAGAGCTGTGTGTTTACCTCTGACCTCTGCATGGCAGTAAAGTCACTGGTGTGGTCAGTGTCACTTAGAACACACACACACACACACGCACACACACAGGAGCCAGAATGTCCTTTGGGGTCACAGGGGCCACATTCCACACAGACGTGTGCTCCGCCTCCCATTGTGTTCAACTCATAAACTAGAACAGCATACATGATCCCCACTGACATGATACGGGAAACAAAAATCCATCCAGTTGTGTTTTTCACACAAAAATAAAGGAAGTGTGTACTGGACAAATCACAGTTTCTACATTAGATCAAAAATGACTACAGCAAACATCTAAAGTAATACAACATAAATAGACATGTAATATGCAAAACACCTAATACAAAGAGCTAATGTCTAAAAAGGAATGTAAATCAATAAAACAAAAAGAAGAAGAAGAAAACATTGCAGAAATAAAATGCAGGTAATACATTATCATGATTTATTTCACTACCTGTAGGGATTAAGGGTATCTTTTAATCTACAAAACATAAACACACAACTACTGACATCTAGTGGTGAACTGGGATAAGACTTTAATTTTCAATTGCACATACAGTGCTCAAAATCTGGAAACTCTGATGATATCACTCTAAAATAGACCATATATTATAAGAAGAAAATAAAAATGATTTACAACTCAGAGTTTTCATTTTTGATTCACATCTCTACTAGCAAATACAGAAAAAAAAAACCTTATAAACCACCTTAACAGTAAGCTTATGTATGTGCATACAGGATAAGATGTACAATCTAGGGCTCTACAGTCTACTATAAAAACAAACTGTACCTCTCATATACGACATTACACCTCTGAGCAAGCAGGACTTAAGCTGAAGAGAAAAGAAAATGGCAACAAAAATGCTTTTAACTTGGACAGCTACCTCTTTTTTAAATGCTAAACATTCAATGTATGAATACGGCTTCTTCAAGTGATATCTGTTTCAAAAATGAAAATTAGTCATGTTTAATACTATTAAAATAATATATGTACCTCTTTTTAGTGGTAAGTTTCCAGCCTCCGCAGAGTTGAAGTCATTAATGCACACATACAGATTTTCTCCTGCCTTGGTGCTTGGGATTGTAACAGACTCCACAAAAGTGGTAGGAAACTGGCCTAAGGGAAAAAAGAATTGGGGGGGGGGGGGGGGGGGGAGGAACAAAAAAAAAAAGAAAGACAGAAAATGAACAGGATTGTGGGAGGGAGAGGGAAGTGGACACAGCCATCGAGATCGGCACCAGAA
>CAIGQW010052810.1:2591792-2604864 GCA_903798125.1 Danio choprae
GGGGAAATCAACACCAATATGAAAAGCAAATTAAATGTAGTTTGTACCTACTCATGAGCTTACCTGTGACTCCATCTTTGTTTCCAAGTAGCCAAAATTCATCAACAACACTGAGCACTTCAATTACATCTCCGGTGAACAGAGGAAGCTCTTCAGAAACACTCGGTAGGAACTCAAACACTGCACGCACCACCGAGCCAGCCTCCATGTTCACTCATTACCTGAAGATCACAAGAAAAACAGAAAGACATTACCAACTGGACAACAAACATATTGTCAGTTTCTCAATCTAAAGAGATTCACTTAAAACATGATGACGTCAGAACAGTGTTTGGAAATAAAGAATCCTCAATGATGAGCATCTAGCATCTAGGGAAAACCACATAGTGTTTGTTTTTGTAGTGTCTGCTTCCTACACATGCATACTTAAAAATAAGGCCCTTTTCTGTTGGTCCAGCTGGTTTCCTCAAATTAATTAGACTTTTTCCTTAATTAGCTCTTAATTTGCTGCTTATTAGTTAGTAAGGCAGTTGTTGTGGCGGTTAAGTTTAGCTACAGAATTAAGCAATGTAAAATATGGTCATGCTATATATACACACTACATATACACTAATAAACGACTAATATGCTAACTAATAAGCAAATAGATAAAATAGTGATTTGGTCCCCATATTCAATTCAATTAAATTCAATTCAATTCATTTCATCATTATTTCTATAGCAATCGTGTCAAAGCAGCTTAACTGAAATTCTAGTAAATTAAAACTGCATCAGTCCAGCTGTCAGAGTTTAAGTTCAGTGTAGTTAAAATTTCACTGCTGAAAGTCCAAACACTGAAGAGCAAATCCATCGATGTGCAGCTCCACAAGACCCAAACCAAGCAAGCCAGTGGCGACAGTGGCGAGGAACAAACTTCGCCAATTGACAAAAGTGAAGGAAAGTGATATTCAAGTGCTACAGAGATTTGTTGTAATAAATGAGTTAATAATTAGATATTTTAATTTATTAAATATTTTGTTTAACTTAGAGTATGATAAATATGTGTAAATGTCATTGACTTTAAAAGACTTTCCACAGGGTTTCCAGAACCACAAAATCTTCAGTAATGTAGCAAAATAAATCACATTTTGCCAGAGTGTTAAATACTAGTTCCATTTTTAAGAATTTAAAATGACAAACTCTATAGCATAAATAATGGTAAGAAAACACCTATACTACAAGGGTAATCCAATTAATGAACAAGTCTTTCGAGAGTTAACAATCTGAATCGGTCTGACCAATCCATCCCTGAGTAACTTCAATGAATCATTCAGAGCAACAAACAACTAAATGAACATCTGGCTTACTTGCTGAGCTGAAACTAATCCTACTAATAGTTGGGTTAGACTTGCAACAGTTTTTTTTCTACTCTGATGAGACTGGCTAAATACAGTAAATGAGCAGCCTATAATTTAGACCGTAATGAAATGGGGACACTGATTTTAATTTCTCTCTGGACAACATTTTTCCTCAAATGTTTATATCCACCCTCTAAAAAACATTAAGTCATTCACATATGTGCAATAATGGGGTGGAGGCCTTTAGAGGGATACTTGAGGCCAATGTTAATAGGCAATGATGAGTCATAAAGTTCTGTGTGCATGAACTACACAATTGTTTGTGAAACAATGTGAATTTGCCCGAGCACATAAAGAAATATGCTTCTGCCAGAGTTAAAAGTTGGAGAGTCACAGTCCTCCATGACAAACAAACGCAGATTGATCTAGCCCACTAATGAAGCCAATCCTAACTCAATAGAGGTTTAAGTACCAATGTGTGAATGTGAATACAAGAGACAGAATGATAAAGAGATGAAATGAGAGCCGAAACGCACATGTTTCAGAAACTCAAAGAGCTCTCTGTCTGCTGTGCGACTGCGTCTCTTGGGACTTCTCAAGTGTCAGGGTGAGGGGTAACAGGTGACCCAATGGGGAGGTGACAAAGGTCACAGCAGGACTTGTGTAGATGCCAGGTGACATTTCAGCCGCTTTTACAATGGATATTAAGATGCATTTTTGTCGATACAATCACAAGTAGACAATACTAACTAAATGTAAATGCAGGGCCTGCACTATATTGAAAAAATATGACGCTGCGATATTTTGTTTTTCTGCAATATGAATCCAATTTCATCAAATAACTTCATTAATTTCGATTTGATAGGGATAATTTTGTTGGGGACTAAATCATGCATAAAATATAATAAACACATTACAAGCATAGGTAAATACAACAGAGCAAAATAAAAGTGAAATTAACAGTGCTTCATGTTTTTCAGATATGGAAAATTAATAATCAAATGTAAAATAATACTACATCATACTCATTGTATAAATTATTCAATAAAATTAACCTTTATTAAAGTACAATGTCTTGTTCCCGAATATGTTAAACTCTCTTGCAATGATTGCCTTAAAAACACATGCAAATGGTAAACTTTAACTCTAATATAGTTAAACTCTACAGTGACTCCACAAATGTCCTGTGTTCTGAAATGTGGCTCCTGGTCAACTGTAAAACTTGTATATCCTGCGATGTGACTATTGCAGATGGCACATTGCGATTTCGATGGAAACAATATATTGTGTAGCCCTAGTCTAAAGTGTTTTGAGTTTGTAACCTTTAGACCACATCCAGGTACTACTAATATATACAAGTAGTAGCACTATCCCTTTAAACCAGGTCAAAACATGGGCTAACATTGCACATAGATGTTTGAGAGAAGATGGTGTTAAAGGAGGTAGAAGGGTTTTGCAGAAACTCTAAATCCTATACAAAAGGCTAGTGTTAACAGTCACCACTGCTCTTCCCCTGTGGCAGAGAAGAATTCATGATTTTTGACTGTGAAGTGGGTACAAATCCACTACATCTGCAAGAAATTTGGAGGGAAGCAAAAAAAAAATTGCTTTAAATAAACTTAACATTTTCTGTTTCTATTCAAGGAAACATTTATTTCTTAAATTATTAAACTAGCATAGTTCACATTATTTTGGTTACCCCAAAACATTATAAATAATAATTAAAACAATAATATTAATATTAATATAAATATAATAAATATCAGTAAACTGTATTGCAGGTACCAAAATAAAAGAATTTTTATCATTATGGAAAAAGTAGTATCGGCGCATGCCTAATTTTGTTTTTAATCATTAGATGAAAGTGATGAAATAATTAAGCTACTAATGAGATGCATGGTTCTCTAGGGCTCACTGAATATGATAATCAAACGTTAGGTAATGGTGCTCTGGATGATAATCTGAAAACTTAAAATCAGCCTTCACACTAAAATGCTGTAGAGGCAGCTGCTTTTGATTTGGGACACAGCCAATGTGTGTCAGTTACAGAAAGAATGCACTAACGCAACTCAAGAATAGGAGGAAGTATGAAAGCTGTATGCCTCATGAGTAATAGTGAATCTTTAAAAAAAATAAATAAATAAAATAAACTTTAACAAAAGTAAAGGTGTTTAAATGACCATTTTTACCAGCTGAGAACTCTTGGGTTACACAAACATGGATTGTTGTATTGTTGATGATTTGTTGTCTTCACTAGTGAAACTAGAAGACTAATACGGTAAAATGATTTCAGACATTCTGTTCTGATCAACACATGGGGAAGTCCTCTGAAACAATGAAAAATTACCGACTTGTTGACTCAGAAATGGATTCCAGTCACCGTAGCATTGCATCACTTCAAAATGTGGACCAAATAACTTGAAGGAAGAACCCACACAAACACAAGGGTAAAGCTGCAGAAACGCGTTGGTTGCGTGTGTGTGAGGTGAGTTACACATGTTTATTTCCTCTTTTTCTGGGGTTATGAGAAATGGGAGATTCCAGAGAAATATCCTAATGAGTGTTGGATATTTCCACCTGACAAGTCAGGTCAGTTCATGTGAGTCCCCATTTCTGAACATCAGGCAGAAAACTATTAAAAAAAAAAATATTGTGTGATTTTATATGAAACGGCTGTTTTTCAGATAGAGTAAAAGTAAGTATCTAAGAACATGCCTTGCAGTTCCATTTCCACAGTTGCCTTAGAAAAAACATTTACAACAATGTTATATAATATTAACAAACTGCCAGACAGCATGTTCCATGCTGCTTAGCATGACATTTATATGATAGACAAATAAATGTACTCCTCTTTTTTTCTTTTAACAACACACACACACACACACACACACACACACACACACACACACACACATTACCTGGCCTTACTCTACGCCTACTTCTAAACCTATCCCTTACAGGAAGCCTGTAGCAAAATTTGAATGTCAAAAGACTCTGTTAAGAATGATTTTAAAGCATTTCTACTTATGAGGGTAACTCATGTCCTCATAAACCACCTCAATGTTGTAGTACCTAGGTCATACCAATGTTGTTCTGTCCTTGTAAACCACCAAAGCCAGTGCACACAGACACACATAAATGGCAGAAGTGTGAAAATAGCAGTAAAGTATGTGTCTGATCATAGCAATATGGAATTTCAGAAGCATTATGTCAATGGAAGAGGCAGGCTAATTAAAATCATGACAATTATTATAGTATATTTGATGTCATAATCTATTACAGATCTGGCTATGCAAGACTATAGTTTGCATTAATTCACTTTCTTTGCATGACAAAACGAATTCAAGGTAAAGAATAGCTCCTTTGGAGCTATGTTTTATCATCTGGAAGACTGTTCAGTTCACATGTCAAAGAACAGAGTTCTCAAAAATTGAGTATAAAATGTCAAATCTTTAAGATTTTTCCAGCGGACTCAGTTCAGCTGGAAAGAAGGGTGATGTCTGTAGTATAGATATCGTAAGTGGTCATGTGTTAAAAGAAGCAGCAACTAGCATATGTGGCTATCCGCTTGTTAAGTCATGATGTGTGGAATACTGTTTCCGGGTTCAAGCCGCTACTCATTTGTATTGAGAAAATATTCGTTTATGACCACTTTTTAGTCATATCACACATTAAAGTGAATTTTATATAAAATCATGGTGTACACAAAAGTCTCTGCTGAGACTTGCTGCATCACAAACACCAATATTTTAACAATTTACAAAAAATGTATTACTTTCTGGCCATTGGGATATAAATCCAAGCAATGATTCAATTCATAAAAAAACTAAAAATGCCATTCAAAGAAAGACATTGGTATTATATTTACAGATCATTCAATGAACAAGGGAACATCTTTACCATGTATTTAACATTTAATTTCATTTTACATTTGAATGTAATTTTATGGAAAAAAAAAAAAAAGATATAAAATGTTATGTTTTATGTTACGTTTAATGTTATGATCAAAAATGTCATTTTAAAAGTGCCCCTTCATGGATCATGAAAATGTCATATTTTGGTTGCGAGTCCCTGACATGCGTACATGGTCATAAAACACTTTCATTGTCTTACAATATGCATTTATTTTTAACCTTATTTGCTCAACGACTTTCAAACTAGTCTCATTTGGTAATGTGACTCTTTGATGATTGGTCCAACGACCAAGATTCTGGTCTACTGCACTTAGTACCAGTTGAAAAGGCAACGGCCATCACAATTACAAGATTACTGCTCATTAAGTGCTGAGGATTTCAAACTGTGCATCAAGAGACAACATGGCTTTAGTTTTACCTTATTAATTCAAGCCTGAGTCCGTTGAGCAAGGAATGAAACTGCTTTGGATCCGTTTTGAAAATGACTCGTTTTATAAACTCAGAGTCAACTTCTTCTTTTAAGAGATAACTTCATACATTATGCACTTTGAGATGTAAAACGTTTAAAGGATGTTTCATTCACTAAGAGCTGTGTTACACACTGCATGGAAGGTAATTTTCAAAAATCAATAAGGGACACTTTAATCTTCAGTTACTTCTGTGCAGGACAACAACCTTTTATTCTTACAGTACTTGTGTTTTAAACAATGCATGGATTCCATTTTCCTGAGAACAGAAGCCAAGATTGAAGGACAGTCTTCCTCATAGTCACACACAGAGAATTTAGCAGGAAAGAAACAAGCAGACATATGGTCCTGCTGGGAGGTGAGGAGGTCCCTAAGCCAGATTAGTGCTCCAGTAAAGAACACTCGTTGACCAGGCAGGAGAAACAATAAGAGTTTTTAGTGGAACACACCTCAAAGACAGGTCCAATACAACAGAAATGCTTACACTCGATTATGCGAAAAACACATCTGTTCATAACTAAAGCTCCAAAGTTAAAATTATTTTTTTCTATTGTCCAAAAATTCTTGCTCAGCAGAAATCAGCAGGTTCCATAAATGGGTATTCAATTGTTGCATGTTCATCTTGGCTACAGGCTAAAACCTTGAATGCATCATTTTATAAAATACAACTAATATTTGTCATAACCTTTTTTTTTCTCTGCCCTGATACTAAAAATCGATCTGGCCTGAATCAGTACTAATAAACGGCCAACATTATCACAATTCTATACTCGTTTGTCTAATAAAACAAACATTAGGGTTTTTTAAAATTATTAATTAATTTAAGACTGATTTATACTTCTGCATCGAGTGATAGCAGTTACCCATGCGCATGCCTTGTGTGTAGCCGTGCATCTATACTTCTGCGTGCTGAATTTGTTGCTCTGAAATAACACTTCTGCAATAAAGCTAGCTGGCAGTGAAGTTTTTATGTTCCTCTGTGTCAAGTTTCTTCACGGGTGTTTTTAATGCTACATACAATACAAGTAGCTAAAACTCGCTCATTCAGAGGTAGGAATCGGCGGACATGCGACATTCATTCATTCATTTTCATTTCGGCTTAGTCCCTTTATTATTCTGGGGTCGCCACAGCGGAATGAACCGCCAACTTATCCAGCATATGTTTTACGCAGCGGATGCCCTTCCAGCTGCAACCCATCTCTGGGAAACATCCATACACACCCATTCACACTCATACACTACGGACAATTTTGTCTACCCAATTCACCTGTACCGCATGTCTTTGGACTTGTGGGGGAAACCGGAGCACCCGGAGGAAACCCACGCCAACACAGGGAGAACATGCAAACTCCACACAGAAACGACAACTGACCCAGGCGAGGCTTGAACCAGCGACTTCTTGCTGTGAGGCGAACGTGCTACCCACTGCGCCACTGTGAGGCCGACATGCGACATATTTAATCATAAGTTTAAAACAAAACAAAACTTTCCATCTGGAGCTCCTTCACGGGACTCGACACTGGTAAACACTCGCTCCATCGGGCTCACGGCTCTCAGCCCTGCCCACACTCGTCAGCGCTACGAAGGCGACCAATCACAGATCTTGCATTACATTGCGATGTGTAGTTAAATTTTTTGAGAGGTGCGCATCAGTGTCGCCATCAGCCGCAGCGAGGGGTATGGGACTGCATGAAGGCCGTTGCCAGAGCATACACATACGAAGAAGTATAAATCAGCCTTTAGGCACCACAAGATTATGTACATTAATATCATATTCATTTTGAGATTTGTTAAAGATTATTATTAGCAATGTTACTAAAGTAGGATTTATTCATGCTTTTTAATATTAAATGAATGTCCCTATTTTTATAATAGGAGAAAAAAAATAGTATAAGTTAGCATGTATACAACAGTAATGGGCAATAAACAATATAACTTAGATTAAAGTGCATAAAACTAATAACTATAAATAATTTACTATAGCATAAATATAATGTAAATAATATGAATTTGAAAATGTAACACAATTTTATAATAAATTCATTCAGCAATCCATCCATCAAGTCAATTTGACCAATAAAAGATCATTCAAAATCGTACTGCTAAATCAACGCTGAAACGGTTTTGATGACACAATCAAATGTCAATTACAGCGCAAGTCATGATCGAGAACATGAAACTAAAAGGGATGAGCAAATCTCAAGTTAATAAATATGGATGAATGAACAAAGCAACCTAGAGAAGTCTCTCTGTCTGTATTTGTGTGTGAATGAGAATCTTGGCACTGGAGTGACAGTGCTGGTAAAACGACAGACAGCTTAGTAAACACTCACTCTACAGTCTTTCAAAGAGGTCACACACTTTCTCACACACATACGCAAACAGCTGGCATTAAGACAAAGAAGGAACTGTGCATCAGATGACAGATTCAGCATTGAAGACTAATGTGACGTAACTTCACTGTTGCATATCAATGTTTTTTTGTGTCATATGTATTTGTACTAGAGAGGCTGCCTTCACATTACTACTACATTAAAAAAGATGTATACATGCTGCTTATCACCAAATAAACTGCTGTCAATACATAACAGTTGCAGAAAACCTCTTTTTTTTATGATACGGTTTTTGTCTAACCAGCTGTGACAAAACCAGAATGAAGACTTTGTATAGAAATCCTCCACCACATAAGTGTAAATAAAAGCCAACATTGTGTGTTTGCAAACCATACTAAGATTTTGAAGTATTTTAGATACTGTTGAGAGAAAATTATCATTAAGTAGTGATTCATTTTACAAATTGCTTGTGTAATATTCCTCACTTTGAATATTGTGTAATATTCCTCACTTTGAATAAAAGCTCCAAGAAGGGTGTGTCTTTTACGATGTTGTCATTAGGTATTGCCTGTAGTAAATATTAGGGGTGGATGATACTTTGAAAATATGCGCTATACTATACTGTTAAGTATTGTGATAACAATATTTCTTACAACATAGAAATATTCCTAGAAAAATGCTATTTTTATTAGCGATGTTTTAAAATGATTTATGTAATGATATTAAAATAAGCAGGTAAAATATATTATATATTGTGCAGTCCTAATAAATATGAAGCTGACTCAAAAGACAAAGTCGTTTTTACAATTTGTTGCACAAAAGTGTTCTTAAAGTTTCCTATGATTAAAGTTGAACCACTGAAGTCACATGAAATGTTTTGACATTTGGTTCCTTTTCTGGACTTTGAAAGTCTCAGGACTGTTGCTTTCTATGGAGGATGAGGGAGTTCTCAGATTTCATCTAAAATATATAAATTTGTGTTGTAACGACATAAGGGTGAACTAACCCTTTAATTATATCTATCCAAAGATAGTTTAGAGTTTAGGTATTGAAAAGAGGAGTTTCTGATCAAAACTAAGTTGTTCAAGTTAAAAGTTTAATTTTAAGTTTAATGTAACTTCTTGAAACATGGTGCATGACATTAAGTCACACTGGAAAAAGAAGATTCATTGGATTTACAAAAAAATTTTTAAAGGTAAGTGTTTGCAAACAATTTATATGGACTGAATTTAAACAAACAAATGTAATTTAAAATAGTTGGTTTAAATCAGCCCATTGTTTGCAACCACTTACCTTAAAAAAAGTTTACAAATCCAATTAAATGTTTTTTTTAGGGCAGTGCATAGTGTGGAACCGCAGCTAAAACCCACCCACACATCCAGATTTGCCGTGACATACAGGAATAAACATTATAAGTGTTTATATCCCTCACCCTTTCCGAACTCAGATATAACACATGTTGCCTCTCTATTTTTCTCTTTTGCCGTCATGAGTAGTTGTGTGATCCAACCATAAGCTGAGTCTAAGTGACAACATCCTTCCCTTGGCTACACGTCAGCCGTCTTCCTCATCCTTTTTTCGGATCCAAGACACTCCCCTCGAATAACCATCCCTTTCCTCTTTTCCGATTGTCTCGCAGTACTCCCTCTCTGGAACCTGATCTGCTGACCGTCTGCTTTTATTTATTGAACAGGTCCGATTTCATGCCAACAATGGGGGGATATGCGGGGAGGTGGGTCGCTCACTGCCCCTCTTTACTATTGCAAAACATTCAGGACTGGAAGCTTCCATTTGTGACACTGTTCTGCTGCTTTTTATATTATTGTTGGTTGTTTACGACCCTGGCATTGTTTGTGCCCACAGTAAGGCACGTGAATGTTGCCTCCATTTAAATGCATTCATTTCAACACAGTCCTAGCATGAGGATCATTCTAGATGAGCTCAAAAGCATGTGGCTCACTTCTGTCTTATCACGGGAGAAAATGCAGCTGACTTTCAGCATGTCGTGGCTGTGAAAAGTGTGTTTCACTCACTAAAAATAAGGGTAATACAGTTAACTGAAACAAAATATCTATTGCATGATGTGAGCTGTATACAAAACAGCCAGTTAGTTGGTTTTAGAAACTGTTTTTGTATAAAATTATCCATTATAAAGTGGTTTGCAAGGCTTTAAAGACAACACAACATCATCAAATGCCAATTCAAGTGAGCTTTAGAGATTATGCAATATTTAATGAATCTATCCAACTCAGATTTTTCCAAGTTTGATGTCTTCACACTGCCATACATTACCTATTAAAGCAAAATATTTGAGTATACATACACACTCATGATCTAAACCAAAAACGTGTGGTAAACACTATGACAAGGAAATCATATAAAATTTTGACATGGTAAGCCCTTATTTTGTAACCTAAACAAAATCAAATTAATTTTCTCAGTTTTACATGCAGCATGCATTAATATAGTATATATTTTTTAAATCTTGTTTTTTCTCAAGTTCTATTCTGTACTCTTCTCAGTTTATTTACTCTTCTTCATCATAATTTATTCAATTTTAGCATTTCAAGAAGATTAACCTAAAATCAGTTTTACATACATCATGCATAAATATAGTTTTGTTTTTATAATCTTGTTTTTTTTTCTCTTTAGTTCTATTCTATACTCTTCTCAGTTTGGCTGATATAAATATGTTGTAATATGACCACAATGTCAAAAAATAATGTCTTGCATAAGCCATGATTTAAAATGACAATAAATATTAATAATATTAATAATAATTAATAATTGGATTCTCAGTAATAACATGAAAGTATCTTAAACCTAAATCATAACTTAAATCCCATTTCTTCTCTTTGGCCTTTGACCCCAGTTGACATTTTGACTTTTATTTTTTGTCTTTTCTATCCTGTTGAGTTTTAGTTTTCTGTACAGCACGCTGGTTTACTTTGGGTGTTTTAAGTTTGATTGACTGATTGATTGATACAACTGCTCCAGTTTTTAGACTCTGTATATATTCCAACACTTCTGAAGTCATACTCCATAAGATCCTGCTTTTTATGAGAAATGGACTGAAATTTAAGTTGCTAGAGTAAAAACTTGACATACAAGAAGTAGTGTTTGCCCTTTTATTCAACTATAGAATGTTAATCCCATACAGGTAGGACATGGTTGAACAAATAATGACCAAAGTGATTTGTTTTTAGAAAAAAACGTCCCCTTAACTCAGTATTCACAGATGTCCAATACATTCTCTGTGTGTTCCTCAATGCTGCTTTGCTTCTCAGTAATTTAAGACAGCAGAGTAAAACCTTCTTTCTCTAAACATTCGTGTAAGGCTCTTACTTCACTTTTCAGATCGCCCAAACTTCCTCATTCCACCGCTTTCTCTGTATGCCATGTTTCTAAGCTGACTTCATAAAAAATGAGGATGGTAGGTGTATCTTTGGCAGGTCCAAGTGGAGTTTTATGGGGAAAATCCAAGAGACCATGCATGGGAAACTTTCCCTGCACAAACATTGCGTCCTCAGGAGCACAAACCAGATAGACACAGTTGCTATGGACACCAAGAGGTTTGCAGGCCTTTCTGAAATGTCACATTCTCCCCAAAACACCTCCCCCCACAAACACAAACTTGAGAGTCTGGTCTTTATTTACAGTCTACGCAGACAACACTCTCCTACAGAGCATCGAATGAGGCTACTGGACTACAGCCCACCGCTGAGGCTTAAAGTACTTACCACGATTTGCACAGAGGACTTCTTTTTTTACATAGGCATTCAAGAAAATTAAGAAGAAAAAAAAACATCAAACAATTATCATTCAGTCTTTTAGAGGATATGAAACAACTTAAATACATCAAAACCCCTCTTGACAGGAAATGTTTGTGAAATGTTACTGTTTAAGTCTCTGCACTGGTAAAATAAGAATATTATATAAGGTTATTATAGTTGACCATAACCAATGGTTAATAGAATAAAAAATGTTTTCTGAGGATTCATATATGAAGAGTTCAGATGCAAAAGCCTCTAAGTTCTCCTAAAATTAGCCTTTTTCTCAGACTCCTGTGTGTGTTCAGTATTTTCACTTTTATAGCAAAGATTAGGTTCTTTTCATAGGTTTTTGCATTCTGAACTCTTCACATTGACTATAAATGAGATTAGATTCAATGGAATTCACTGGTCGTTGGTTTTCTATTAAACTCAAGAATAATTTAGCAAGCTTAGAAGCATTTGATTTACAATGAAATTCAAATTCAAGTTTTATAGGTTTCTGATTTCTGACAGATGAAATTGAATTAAATTCATCAGGCATAGGTTTTAGATTTGGCTTCTGCAAATTAACAATGATCTGATTCAATTCAGAATTAAATTGATCTCTCCGTTGATTTAAAGATTTAACACTGGAACTACCAGAATTCTATACCCACTAGAATTACCATAGGGGTCATTCCGACCGTTCTCATTCAAGATGTCATATTGTCACATCATTAAAATTAAGCTTTTAATGTCTGTCATCATATTTAATTAATTCAACACCCTAAAAATACAATGTTATTGGTAATACAGCCTATAAATGGATAGTTAAGTTATCAGACCACCTGCAAATGTCCGTGCCTCACTTTAATTTTCACTTTCACAAGCAGGGGAGAAGGCTTTTTCGTGGCACTGAATATGCTGTTTTGAAAGAGATATCTGAAGTAAAGTTATGCTTTTGCCAATAGAAAATTATGTTTTTGTTAACAGGAAGTTGCTAGGCAACAGAGGCATGCATATTTAAATTCAGGAGGAAAAGTAGCAGACACTTAAATGCATGTGGTCATTTTGTGAACCGATATGGTAATTCTATGTAGAAAAACTCATAACACTTTTGTGTTTTGTAATATTAATAAGCTAACGTATTTAGTATACACGTATTTTGGAAAAGTCAGGGTATTATAGATGTGTACTTTATTTCAACAAAGTTATTAAATTGCAAAAATTAAAAACGGTCAAAATGACCACCTCGGTAGATCTGGTGTT
>CAIGQW010052810.1:2605264-2619034 GCA_903798125.1 Danio choprae
TATATATATATATATATATATATATATATACACATATATATATATACACATATATTAAATATGCAATGCTAATTTACTAAATCATAATTGCAATTCAATTTTAGTGTCTTCAGAAAATTACTGATCTAAAGAAATGCATCATTATTCCAAAAATCATGACTTAACATTGAATATGAATCTGAATTTTAAATGAAGCTACTCAATATGTGCAGTCCTTTACAATATACCACACATACTGTAGCACTGACTATCTTTGTCATTTTGGCAACACAAAGTCATATGTTATCCCTGACTCACTAAAAGAGGTGTGATTTAAACCCACGTGAAGCTGGCTAAAGATAGAAGTATGTCATAAACAAAAAAACTAGCTCTTTCAAACAATAAAGATCACCCACCACAGACCACAAACTCATTGTCATCTTGAAAACCAAAAAGGATAGGTGTGAAAGATTATCCATTGGAAAGAAACGGTCATCAATCTCTGACTCATTTCATGACACTTGGCTTGCAGCACCTTTGCACGTTTGTAGCATGACCTGGTTTCACATGACCTCCATTCTGTACCCTAATCTGACGAGTTCAGTCCTTCTTGGAGTAAATGAGTAAAGGTCATGTGCAATACGAGCAACACAAGGCCTCACAGCTGGTGCTGTAGACAAATGGCAGCCATCAGTTGTTGTGGTTAAATGTGAACGGTCCACATGATGAAACAAAACAAACAGATATCTGATATCAGTGATGGAACACTTGCCGAGAGATGTACTGTAAGCCTACTGTCGAGTCAGAGAGTGTCAGGGGACAATAATTCTCTCATGCAGACAATGCCAAAACACTATTCCCTAGTGATTTAAGAAGCAATTTTTTCCAAAGCTATGCGAACATCAGTTGTGGCTGGAAAAGAATGCCAGGAATGTTCCCAACTTTTTCTCTTAACTACACGTGGTGTGAAACTAAGTCTCTACACTATAAACACAACCTGCACTCTCCAGTGAATCGAATCAAAATGACATCCGGTGATGGAGATTCGGTAAAAGCAGCATATGTATGATGACAGATATCATTTTGAGAAGCATGTGTCATTTTTCAGGACAGGTATAGTGATCAAACATCACTGAATCAGCAGTCATGTTTCAAATATCAGACATGTCTCATAATATCAACACAACAAGGTTTGGATGACAAACTTGGACAGGGAATGCTACTACTCCCTGCTATATTAATAATTCAAATGCTCCATGCGGAAAAGGAACATTGCCTTATGTTGGCTTTCTACATTTCTCTGTTTAATTCTCAGCTTCTCTGGTTGCATTGGATTTAATAGGAATGTTTGAGAATAAATGTTAATATAACATTGTCATTTATAGCATTTTCTTGTCAAATATTTTAATAAAAATCAGAGTTATCCACCTATTACTTTCTAAACTGTTCATAAATTTAAAACATTGGAATTGTTTTGTCTAAAAATCCATATATAAACTCAATTAAAATTTATTTGTATTTACAATAATTATTGTTTCAAAGCAGCTTTACAAAAGGTGCACATTATTGCATTACAATCAAATATAAGTTATTATTCATTCATTCATTTTCTTGTCGGCTTAGTGCCTTTATTAATCTGGGGTCGCCACAGCGGAATGAACCGCCAACTTATCCAGCATATGCTTTACGCAGCGGATGCCCTTCCAGCTGCAACCCATCACTGGGAAACATCCATACACACTCATTCACACACATACACTACGAACAATTTAGCTTACCCAATTCACCTGTACCGCATGTCTTTGGACTTGTGGGGGAAACCGGAGCACCCCGACGAAACCCACGCAAACACGGGGAGAACATGCAAACTCCACACAGAAATGCCAACTGACCCAGCCGAGGCTCGAACCAGCGACCTTCTTGCTGTGAGGCGAGAGCGATACCCACTGTGCCACCGTGCTGCCCTATAAATTATTATATATAGACATATTTAACCTGCAATTTTATAGCATATAGGTGATGTCTACAGTTGTGGCCAAAAGTTTTGAGAATGACACATTAGTTTTCACAAAGTTTGCTGCTAAACTGCTTTTAGATGTTTGTTCCAGTTGTTTCTGTGATATACTGAAATATAATTACAAGCACTTCATATGTTTCAAAGGCTTTTATCCACAATTACATGACATTTGTGCAAAGAGTCAGTATTTGCAGTGTTGGCCCTTCTTTTTCAGGACCTCTGCAATTTGACTGGGCATGCTCTCAATCAACTTCTGGGCCTAATCCTGACTGATAGCAACCCATTCCTTCATAATCACTTCTTGGAGTTTGTCAGAATTAGAGGTTGTTTTTTTTGTCCACCCGCCTCTTGAGGATTGACCACAAGTTCTCAATGGGATTAAGTCTGGGGAGTTTCCAGGCCATGGACCCAAAATTTCAACATTTTGGTCCCCGAGCCACTTAGATATCACTTTTGCCTTATGGCACAGTGCTCCATCGTGCTGGAAAATGCATTGTTCTACACCAAACTGTTGTTGGATTGTTGAAAGAAGTTGCTGTTGGAGTGTGTTTTGGTACCATTCTTTATTCATGGCTGTGTTTTTGGGAAACATTGTGAGTGAGCCAACTCCCTTGGATGAGAAGCAACCCCACACATGAATGGTCTCAGGATGCTTAGGCAGTGACACAGGACTGATGGTAGCGCTCACCTTTTCTTCTCCGGACAAGCCTTTTTCCAGATGCCCCAAACAATCGGAAAGGGGCTTCATCGGAAAATATGACTTTGCCCCAGTCCTCAGCAGTCCTTTTTGCAGAAGATAAATCTGTCCCTGATGTTTTTTTTGGAGAGAAGTGGCTTCTTTGCTGCCCTTCTTGACACCAGAAAGTCCAAAGGTCTTCGCCTCACTGTGCGTGCAGATGCGCTCAAACCTGCCTGCTGCCATTTCTGAGCAAGCTCTGCAATGGTGGCACTCCGATCCCGCAGGTGACGGAGACGATCCTGGTGCTTGCTGGACTTTCTTGGACACCCTGAAGCCTTCTTAACAAGAATTGAACCTCTTTCCTTGAAGTTCTTGATGATCCTAATAAATTGTTGATTTAGGTGCAATCTTAGTAGCCACAATATCCTTGCCTGTGAAGCCATTTTTATGCAACACAATGATGGCTGCACGCGTTTCTTTGCAGGTCACCATGGTTAACAATGGAAGAACAATGATTTCAAGCATCACCCTCCTTTTAACATGTCAAGTCTGCCATTCTAACCCAATCAGCCTGACATAATGTTCTCCAGCCTTGTGCTTGTCAACATTCTCACCTGATTTCAGGATTAAGTTATTTTCATGGCAAAGAAGGACTATGCAACTCATCTGATCCTTCTTCATAACATTCTGTAGTATATGCAAATTGCTATTATAAAAACTTAAGCAGCAACTTTTCCAATTTCCAATATTTATGTAATTCTCAAAACCTTTGGCCATGACTGTATGTGCACATGTTTAATGAAGTGTATTTGTGTATTAAATGTATGTGTTGTCCTCTATAAAGGTCTGAACATAATGGCATGTTTTTTTGTTATTTTGACTTTGTCACTTTAGAAGAAGTGTCATCAGCGATTTACAGAGCAAAATAAAAAAAATGGACTTAAAATGTAACCATAAACTGTTAATCCAGACAAACTGAGAATTTTCATGTGTCTGTTACTTTTTTTCATATCTGCATGTATTGAAAAATAATGCATACAACAGCGAACATTACAATGAAACCCCTAGTGAAATAAAATCCTGTGTGATATGCAAACATGGCTATTTTGTCAACACTAAGTTGCCAATTTCATTCCAGTACTAAAAAAAATCATAGCATGTTTCAACCATCTAATACTAGAGATGCAGCCTAAACCTGTTGCACAGGAACTGACTATATTGCTGAGGTCTGAATGACAAACAACAACAATGTTTGAGAATATCGGAATAGCAGAATAGAAAAATAACAGTTCCGTTAATCTTCAGGTAAATAAAGCGCCGTTACAAAAGCCAACACCTATACTCTCCTCAATTAAATAGCACACAATTTGTTTTTATGTGCTGTTGCTTTCTCAGCAAGAGAGACAACTGTCAACAGTTGCCATATGACAGATGACAGGAATCAAACGTAGTTTCTGTTTCAATAGATTTGTTGTCTAATAAGATGTAAACTGCTTATGTTCAGCTTGACTGGTTTATAATGGACATTTATGATTTACAATAGTCATCAGATTTGATTGAATGATTCATGTTCTCCTGCAAATTCAAGCACGTTTAAAACACCAGAGTTTTGTCTAAGCTGGTCTACTGGTTTACCAGTCTGGTCACGTTGGAGTATTCTAAACTAAGCTGTAAAGCAGCTGAACCCGCAAAACCAGTTAAACTTCAGCCTGGCTAGATTGTGAGACCATCTTAAACCAGTTCATTTAAACCAGCTTAAGCTCGTTTAAGACCACATCTTTGATTTGATAAAGCATGTCTCCAAAACAAGTACGCCCCTTTTGCTGTGACTAGTCGATATTTAGACTATCGCATTCAGACTTGTTTTGGAATGTCTTCGGACTCTTACTGAATCAGCTGAATGAAGATTCGATCAGTGACTCAATGAGACTCACTGGTATGAAGCATAACCCGTTGAAAAAGCAACGCGAATTGATTCAAAAGAATCGAATCACTAAATAGAATCAAACCCACTCCGCTAACGGTTTATCGTGTTTTCTAAACCAAACAGTAAGCAAATGCTTATATTTGCATGTTGGTTGACGCTGGACTCAAGTATAACATACGGAATTCTCACAAGACCGGTATTTATACAACATAATACCAGTGAAACAGATTTAAACATAGAGAGAAGGTTATAACTGAACTCGCGGTTCATTTGGATATAACCGACGTTACTATTAAAACCACTACACGCTTAAACTGGATGAAATTCAACGTTTCACTCACCTGTGTGATCACAAATGTCCTTAGTGTGGTCAGACAGCGCTGCAAGAAACTATAAAAACCGACAACAAGGGAACTTTCCTCTCCAATGGATGCTCGTTCGCGTTTTCCCTTCTGCCATTAAGTTTGTATCGTTGAGTGCTGTTTGAAATATTAACCTCGGATGAGATGAACGTGCGTTTCAGCCGCCTGTCATTGACTAGGCTCACTCTCAGCAGTTGATCGGATGATCCCGATGCTCATCTACGCCACGACGGGATCAGCTGTCATCCCAATGGAAGCGCCAGCAGAAGCAGGCTGATCCTGAACTGCCTCCATGCTGACATCAACATCAACACACACACACCACCCTCTGCTGACAGCGAGCGCAGGGCTGCCTTCCACATGCCTGAAGGAAAATCCTGCTGGAGCTTTAACACGAGGTATTACGTGTCCCTTTTTAATAGAGTTCAAACACATTTAAATTGCTCTTCTTATGTGAAACCAATGGATTGGTGTATTATTTCACTCGATAGCAGTTGTTATATATCTTACTTTTATTTTATAATTATATGGGCATTTTAAGTTGCTGGTTATAGGTTACAAAAAATTTGTTTTGTGTACTGATCTTTTTTTATTAACGTGGGGTTTTTTTTATTAACATGTCTGGTTAATTTTTGTTTTTGAAAATCAATGTATTAAAACAATTTTCACACTAGAATAAAATAATTTAAGTAAACATATATATATATATATATATATATATATATATATATATATATATATATATATATATATATATATCTCATTCATTTATAATGTATTTATAATTTATTCTAATAATTTATAGACTTTTCAATTAAATTCAATAGTGAATTATTATTTTGTAATATGTAATGAATTATATACTTATGTTCAGCTATACTTTTTCAGTGGTTCCACAAAAGTTGATACGTGTTAAGAAAATAATAGAAAAAAATATATTATTGCAAAATTTTGCATTGAAATCCATTTCACAAAATAATTATTGCAATTATACATATAAATTGCATTTTTGAGAAATGTATTTTTTATGGAATAATTTATATAAAGATTAATTCAGATTTTTATTATGGAGTTTTTTACTTTTACTAAATGTTTGGTGACAAAATGCATCTATTAATATGAGCATCATTTAATAAAAAATCTTTGCAACAGAAAGTACTCAAAACTGATGATAAAAACCTATATTATTCAGATATAAGTTATTTGTTTATTTGATTATTTATTTATTTACAATTTATTGATTGTTTGAATTATTTTACTCTCAAAGATTGAGAATAAGGATACCCTACATTTGCTAATATTACTGTAAAGTAAAAACAACAACAACAGTAAAATTAGTCAGTTAAATTTTCAACCACTGTCACAGATTATAATATTTCTGCTGTGTCTGCATTAACTAAAACTTCCTTATATACAAAAACAATGAAAGGAAGCTGCCCATGAGGCCCTTGTTTGTAAGGTAGAGCAAGACTTATTACGTCAGATCTTGTCTTCTTCATAACAGACACATCATTCTGTGCACAATCCACTCATTTCCAACAACCGTCACCTGACTTGGAGTTTTATTTGGTTCTGAAAGCCCAAGCCAAGTGTGCGCATCCACTATTGAGCGAGGGCAGATAATAACAGCTGCCGTGTGGGTTTCATTGTGGCATTGAGCTCTGTGTTGTATGCCGCTCTGACACAACATGCCCACAGCATCTATGAGAAAATGCCAGATCTGTCATATCCTGGAAGCATGAAAAGCTTCTGTTGTCTGTTCCCACTGTGACATTTTCATTGAGAAAGCCCATGTGAGCTTGATGCTCTTTGTTGCTATTCATTCTTGTTGATCTATTCATGAACTTTGTGTCATTCTAATACAACGCAAGCCCTGCCATTTTATTTTAGACACTTTATTATGGACTGTAAAAGCCAGATTGTTGATCTTTTCTGATTGGAAACAGACCACTAATAGTTGGAATGAATAATCATTTTTCTTGGCGGAAAATTTCCTTCATTTTCTGTTTCATTGATGGAACGATTCTCCAAACAGCGCTATTCTTGGTTTTGAGAGATTAAGTAGTGCTCGGATTTTCCAGCGGCAGAGCTTTTAATCCTCACGCACGGCATTCCTGGATGACATTTTCCTTTTTCCTGTTATTCAGAGGGTATTGTTATTCTATGTATGTGTGATGACCAGGAAGAACACAGGAAATTTTAGCACTGTTTACTTTAGTTCAATCTTTGCATCTAAAGTAAATACACTTACATTTACACCTTTAACTCAGGCTTTTGTCCAAAGCGATTTACATGTGAGGATAAAAGATGCATAAAAAAAGAAATCATCAGAGAGTAGCAGTATATAAATGCTATAATACGTCTAATTTACTAAATATAGAAGTCTAATTTGTATGTGTGTGTTGATAAGAAAGTGTCTGGTGCACACAGAGAGGAGAGACTGTGTTCTACAGGTGGTTTGTCAAGCCCACTCACCTGCGGGATTATTATTATTTACAAACTACTGTATATACATATATTTTTGGAACATTAAGCATTAAATGATTGATTATTATTATACATATACAGTCATGTCTGTCTTTTGAATGTTCTTGAATTCTAATATAATGCTGAAACAGTTCATTTTGGGTTGTGTATGTACTTTTGTAATGCTTATAAAGACTTGAAATAGACCCACCTACACAGTTTCAGTATTTCCTTTCAAATGGAATTTAAGTCACACTTATTGTATGTTTTGTTGTGCTGCTCTTAAATGATTTGTTTTTACATTTTCTGCAGTCTTTAGTTTTTTTTACTACATTAAAAGCTTTTTCCACTTAGCAATAGCAATGGTTTGAATGTACCGCTACACCACTGACCCCTAGTGTTGTTTTGGGTTCAGTAAACATGATTTTATCTAAGCAATACCAGTGTTAGACAGCTTACATCTACTTGAGTGCAGAATAAAATCCATGAAAAACACACATGATAGCTGATTGAAAACACTGTATAAGCCCATAATAAAAAAAAAACTGAAAAATCACATCTCTGGAGAGATCTGAAAATGGCTGTACACCGTCGCTTCCCATCCAACCTGATAGAGCTTGAGAGGTACTGCAAAGAGGAATGGGCAAAAATTCCCAAAGACAGGTGTGCCAAGCTTGTGGCATCATATTCAAAAAGACTTGAGGCTGTAATTGCTGCCAAAGGTGCATCAAGTATTGAGCAAAGGCTGTGAATACTTATGTACATGTGATTTTTTTCAGGTTTTTTATTTTTTATAAATTTGCAACAATTTCAAGAAATCTTTTTTCACATTGTCATTATGGGGTATTGTGTGTAGAACTTTGAGGAAATAAATTAATTTAATCCATTTTGGAATAAGGTTGTAACATTAAAAAAATGTGAAAAAAGTGATGCGCTATGAATACTTTCCGAATGCACTGTATACAAATGTGCATTAATCATACAATAATTCCTGAGCCTATTAATCATTTTACCACATCAACAATTTACAGTTGCAGAAAAGAAGTCTTTGCTTTTTACTTGATTTTTACATGTTGGTTAACAGATCTGTAGAATGTAAAAAATGAATTGCCATCATGTTATTATCAACCTTCACTTGTTAAATTTTTTTTAATTTGAGTTTCTTCTGTTGAAAACAAAAGCAGATGTTTTGAAAAATGCTAGTACTGTAGTTGGCACCTATTGATTTCCATTGTATTTTTTTTCTTATGGAAGTCGATGCGACCAACATTCTTCAAAATTCCTCTTTTGTATTAAAAAGAAGAAAGAACTCGCAAAGGTTTAAAACCACATGAGGGAGAATAAATAATGAGATCATTTTAAATATTTGGGTGAGCTATCCCTTAAACTCAATGATCTTAATCGAAGCAAATATCTTCAGCTGAACCACTTTATGAAATTCACTTTATAAAATTCCAGATCATTTCAGCAAATACCTTGCATTTGTACTTTGCATACAAATGGCAAACTTAAATTTAAAGATCAAATGAACCAAATGTATATTCATTCATAGTTAAAGGGTGTATTGTGCCTTCTTAAAAATTTCAATACATTTTTACAATAATTCACACATGCACCAATATGTCTATAAGTACTCTTTTGAATACTTCAGATTTGTAATTAAAACAGTAATTGCACAAATAATGGATAAAACACCAATCTTAGTTCATTTTAAAAGATAAAATGTTTATTTTATTATTATTATCCAAATTGGAGACAAACTGATGAACCCCATGTCATATTCAGACATAATTTCCAGTAACAGTCCATCTAAATGTCTCCATTAATCTAAGATTGATTTCTCATAAGAGAAATATCTTTTTTCTTACATTATCTACTTTTTCCTGTTCCTATTATAAGACATACATATATTTAAGCTCCACAAGAACATGAGCAAAACATGGATTTCTCAATGAAAAGCCCGCTTTTATGCATCTATACAAACAAGGAAGATGAGGTTTGTCACAGTGAGAGTCCATGTTTCTCTTTGTTGTTCTTCAGTTTAAACCGTAAAGACTTGTTTTGTCTGTATTCAGAGAAGAGTTTTTGCTCTTTATCTTGGGCCAGGGTTGGTAGGAGGAATTTTAGCCGTCGATGGGCTCTTCTTGTTGAGATAGGGCTTCACGTTCAAGTTTGTTCCCTTTGGCTGAGCTTTTAAAGTAAAATGCAACTGGAATGAAAAACAAATTAAAAAAGGTTAGAAAAAAATATTTAATTGACTATTGCATGGGATATTAACAATTAATATTTAACAACATGATATCAAAAGAAATAGAACTTTAAAAACGTTTAAATATCTACCTGAACAAAGATCAAACGATTAAGAACAAAATAAATACAAGATATAAAAGATTTTTAAAAACTTTCATATTAAAATCTTAAAGGTTTTTGGGGTCCATAAATACGTCCTTTAATGTCTGTCTCATAATGTAAAAAATTAGGCAGTTATGACCATAACTTTATCAGCTACTCAGAAGGGCATTATTGCTTATACATCTTTATTAGCCCGCAGAAGATTCTTATTATGCTGGAAATCCTGCACACCACCATCTGTGACAGCCTGGTTTGAAGATGTGATGTCTTTTCTAAAACTAGAAAAGATTAAATACACACTAAGGGGTTTGGCGGACAGCTTCTATACGTACTGGGAACCTATTTTATCATATTTTAAAAATCTGAAAGAATTAACCTGCAGTTAAATAATCTGTATGTTTCTTTGTATCCATTTCACGGTGTTTCTTGGCTTTAATGTAGTTTGTCCTGCAATTTTGTATTTATTTATTTATTTTTCTTATTTTTCTTGTTATTTGTAATTGGGGTTTTTTTTTCTTTTCTTTCTTCCATCATCACTGTCACGACATGCATGACTCCAGACTGTGTAATTATTGTATTTGTTCTTGGGGTGGGACTTGGGTTAAAACAAACAAAAAAAATAGTAGAAAAAAGGAAACTGTAATGTTTATTGTATTGTATGAAAACATTATTTTTCTTCAATTAAAAAACAAACAAACAATTAGGCAGTTCAAAAAATAAAAATAATAAAGTTTTACAGGCGTTAGAGCTGCAGTACTAATATTTTAATGTTTTTTTACCATTCAGTAAATTTCTATTAATCAGACTAGTATGAATTATCCAAGACCTTGTATGTGTCTTGATGTAGAACAGTAAATACATCTTATGCCAATCACAGGATAATTTAAAAATAATTTGTTATTTTGACACTACCCATTTTGTTTGCAAATTTTTTAATACATACTGGTTAATTAAAAGGTGATTTCACCTAAAATTAACCCAAAATGAAAATTTTGTTTATCATCCTCCATTTGTTTTGGTGCACAAAAGTGTTCTTGAAGCTTCATATGATTACAGTTGAACAACTGAAGTCAATCACTAATCTGACAATGTTTTTGGGTCCTTTTTTGGACTTTGAACATCTTGGAACTATTGCTATCTATGAAAGATGAGAGAGCTCTCAAATTTCATCTAAAATATTGTGAAGATGAACAATGGTCTCAAGGGATTGGAAGGGTGAGTAATTAATAACAGAATTATTTCTGATATAAACAGCTGTATATCTGAGAAAGGTAGTCTTTGTAAAAATAGTGTTTTTGTGATATTATTTATCACCTGTATCGCTTCAGCTGGTCCCACTGTCACCGTGCTGGTTGAGGGTTGGTAACCTGGTGCACAAGCCGTCACCGTGTAGGTACCCGGCAAAAGCAGGCGGAAATAGTCTCCAAGCGACCCTAAGACATCAGACACATAAAATAATGAATTTAAATATGGAGATCAAACAAAATCAGCTTTTAACATAGAACAACACTTACCGCTGGTGATATCATGGCTTATGCCTGCCACAGAGATCACTGCATTGCTAATTGGGTTGTTGTTCTCATCATAGACCATGCCTTTAATCCCATGGTGCACCTGGAGGACAGGAGAGGGCCAAGATATGTCAATTAAGCTTTCGTTACAGTCAGGCACTGCACTCAAAGTGGTAAACCGATTCCATCCATTACTTTAAATGTGCTAGCGAACAGTCTAGAGTTACTTAAACTCACAACGAGACCCCTAAAGGTTCATATCAGTTTCACATTATAAGTACCTGGGGACAGGTTCATTACCGGCCGGTGTTATGGAGACCCAATTTGTCCTCCTTACTTGTGTTCACTATAATACTGGCCCTCTCTCTGCCCTCTCCGTTTGCTAAATGTACTGATGTAAGAGTTTGAACTTCTACTTATTTCATTACCAGTTAAGAGAGCTGAAACTATAGCAGTAAAAGCCATTTCACATTTCACAATTGGTTAAGTTTTTCAGGATTAATGCATTATTCCATTTAGTGACTATTGTGTTGACTTGCTAGTCGACTGTACAATTGAACATATTCAATCACTATTTGTTGGACATGGAATTTCTGAGAAATTACGTACTGCACTGCAAAAACTCATTATCTATTTAAGAGTTACAGTCTTATTTCTAGCCAAAAAATCTTATTGATCTTGTTTTGAGAATAAAATACTATGCAAAATCAGATTGTGTAAGATTATGGATCCGTTTTCTTAGGTAGTAAAGCATCAAGTTAAGTATTTACCTGCAAATACTGCTTAATTACAATAATCAAAGACATAATTTAAGATCAACCTTGTATTTTGAAGATTTTGTTTCAGCTGAAATAACTTGTTCTAAGTTTGCCTATTGAAAAGGCTGAATAATTACACGTTCTTATTTTAGCTATAGTAATTTGGTAAAGTTCATTTAAGGCCATTAAAAAAGTAACAATCAAGTAACAATAAGTCACACTTATACTTGTTACTTATACTTCAGTGACAAAATACATTGAGTTATGTTTTGTTGCAACAAGCTTCAGTTTATTTTGAGAAGCAACAAGTCATATTTTTGTATTGTAACTACTGTCAAGTCATAATTTGAATAAAGATTTGTGGACAATATGCATGTATGTGCGATCTTGAGTTTGTTCATACAATAATCTTGATTTCGGTTTAAATGCTTTGGCTCATTTTAAGACAGAATGTCAATTCTTAAATTAAGAGGAATTCTCCTGTTTAGCAACTCAAGTTTTAAGACATTTTCACACAAAATAAGAAAAGCGTACAGTTTAGAAAGCTATTAACAAGCTAGTTTTAAGATAATTAGATTAAATTCACTGTTGGAATAAGTGTTAATACTTATTTTATTAAAGCCTAGGTAAGTTCTCAAGAAATCTTACCAAGTATAATTATCTTACTGCACTGACTTGATTCTAGTCTGTATCTTCTCAAATCATTCATTTATTTATTTTTTGCAGTGTGTTGTAGTTATTGTGCATTTTGGTTGTCGTCTATGAATTGGCCCTAAAATGTGGTCTCACCTGCTCCATGTAGGATACTAGAGCCTCTCTGTTGGCCAGCCATTCATTGGCGAGAGCTGTCGCTGGAGGAAATTTATCACAGCTGAGCTCCAGAGTGATCTCAAAGCAGTTCGTGTGGAGGTAGTTAAAATCCTGCATCCCTTCAGAGACAGTAAGCGATAATTCTTCTTAATCACACATTAAATTGGTGAATGTTGAGCACAATATTGGCCAGGGTCAGAAACGAACTTGTAATATTATCAATTATAATATATTATGTTTTCTTAGAAGAAATATATATGGAGCTCCTAAAGTTATGTGTGTGGAAAAATGTCTAGAAAATAACAACTTTAAAAGATGCAGACAATAATAATATTAATCGTTCAAAGCGTCTGTTGCAGTTACTTGGCTTCTACAGTGTGAATTTAATGATTTGATTTTTTATAAACTGTTAACACATAAGAGTCTTTATGGATTTTATAATTGATTTCATTTGTGTTTTTGATAATTGTGGCTTTGTTAATGCAAACAGCATAAATTTAGCCAAAAAAAGTGTATTCCTCATACAGTCTATGTTTATTGATTTTAATTTTATTGGATATAGCTTTAAAAAGTTAGAATTTTATTTAAATATAAACATTTAGGCACCTTTTTTTAGGTTTGGCCTGTGGAAAAAACTATTTGTCAGAAGGGCATTGCCAAATTAATTAAAATGATGTAATTATAATTATGTGCATGTATTGGTTTGATTATCAGAGAGTGGTTTATATGTTTATACTGAGACATTAGTGTATGCAATAGAGGTAGATCAACCAAAAGTAATAAGGTAACAATAATGCTTACATTTAATGCTTACATTAATGCTTGCACAGTACATATACATACATACATACATACATACATACATACATACATACATACATACATACATACATACATACATGCATGCAT
>CAIGQW010052810.1:2619434-2640662 GCA_903798125.1 Danio choprae
ATCTAAGACTAATAATAAAAATCTGGTTCACATTTGTGAAGAAAAAACTTTTTAAAATATTTTTTATAGGCAAAAAGAACAGTTGTATTATGTATACTAGCTAAGTGTAGTTTAAAGGGTTAAAATCCTTAAAATGTGTGAATTTGTAGTAGTTATCATCAGAAATGATGCTGGTAAAGAATTCCATGTTAATATAATATACTTTTATAATGTTTTTGAATGTACGTTATTTGTTTTTGAAGTACCCAAGTGTAATATTTTTCATTTGAGCCACAGTTAAACTTTATTAACAAAAACTGTGACTCATTAAAAAAATGCAATACACTTGAATTAATTGCTCGTTAAAGAAGTTAATTTCTGATATAGGCGGTGGCACGCTTACAAGTGAAAATCTCTAAACTATCACACAATATAATTTCTTTAAAGATAAAAGTGCTCGTAATTTCCAAATTTCAGCTAAATTACAAGGCTTTTAGATGAGACAAAACCGCAAGCCTTGTTGAAGTAATTGAATGAGAGCCGTGGTATGTAAAATAAAACCCACCCTTAGACAGAGAGTACCAGCTGGCACCGTTTGTGATTCCTTCATCAAAGTAATCGCCACAGTTCCAGCCCTTGTGCATCCAGCTGTGGGCATAAGAGTATGTCTTTGCCAGCTACAAACACACACATTCAACACACAACACATAAATCTGTAAATAATCACAAGGGAATTTTTGGGAAAAAACAACCACCAACTCTCTTTATTAGTTGTTCGTGTGATTTCTGTGAAACGAGTTTGCTGAAGGAAAAAAAAAAAAAACATACACCAGATTATATAAAAGTGTATATTTAATCAACAAAAGCTGATTTGCTGGTTTAATCAATCTTAATTGACAGGACTTTTGGTTGCTTTCAGAGAAAGCAGAGAGTTGCTTTCCATGCTATTGGCCAAGAAGATCATCAAAGATTTTGGGGAAATAAACTTAAAAGAGGGGTGGCACAGTGGCTCAGTGGTTAGCTCTGTCACCTCACAGCAAGAAGGTGGCTGGTTCGAGTCTCGACTGGACCAGTTGACATTTCTGTGTGGAGTTTGCATGTTCTCCCTGTGTTCGTGTGGGCTTCCTCCGGGTGCTCCGGTTTCCCCCACAGTCCAAAGACATGTGCTATAGGTGATCTGGATCAACATAAATGTGGCCGTAGTGTGTGTGTGAATGTGATAGTGTATGGGTTTTCCCAGTACTGGTCATCTGCTGCGTAATACATATGCCGGAATAGTTGGTGGTTCATTCCACTGTGGTGGCCCCTGATAAATAAAGGACTAAGCCAAAGGAAAATTAATTAATTAATTAATAAACTTAAAAGTGGCTTCTCATAAATAAACTTAATAAATTCTAAAGCATAAAAGTTTTTACTTAACCAGTCTAGGTTGGTTTGCCATACTGGGCTGATCTTAGTTGACCAATATTTGGTTGATTTCAGAAGGATTTTGGACTGTTGGCTAGTCAGGATTACAATTTATTTTTTCAGTAGAGTAACCGTTGCTTTTTTTCCCATCACCATTCAGTATTGCAGAAATAATGAATATATGAAATAATGAAATAATGATTAGAATTAGATTGGTTTCTTAAACCCTCCACCTGTCTGCCATTGGTCAGACTAACAAATAACCATACCCCCAAACTCACACCATTTATTTGAATCTGTGATGCCTATGAATTGGTTTGTTAGTGCCACAGATTTGAGAAATACACTTACTAGTGGCTTATTTTCAGGACAACAAGGTAAAGTATTAGTAGTAAATATCACAAACAACTTACCTTTCTGAATATTTTATCATCAGTAGTGGCTGAATATGTAGTTTTGCCTCTTATTCGGGGCTCCCGTGACTTATCGAAGGGGTAATTTGCAACTACAGCTCCACCGTGAAGATTAGCAGATAGAACAAAGTTATAATTCTGCATCCATTTGATCACAGCTAAAGTCTCCGCCTCCACCTGCATGAACCAAGAGCAAATGAAAAAAATCTGATTAAAAAAACACACATACTGTATACATTATTTCATCCGTTGTTTTAAGTTTTTGTGCCATGATACTCCTAAAAGCAGCCTCTCTGGAAGCTGTGCTATCTGAGAGATCTGACATGTGGTAATGTATCCCACTAGAGGTGAAGGGATAATAAACCTCCACCTGACCCTAAAATCAGTCTGTCCCGCTCCTTCGAGATGGATGCTGGGCTATTGATCACATCCATGCCCTGTTTTGAGGAGACTTTGTATTTATTATACATGGATCTGTATATATAAACAGCCAAGCATCCCTTTAGCCCCAGCTGTTATTGAAGAGTCAGGTTTCGTGCTGTGAACGTACACAGATGTTTTCGCTCTGCTTAGGCTTGTGTAGTGCTAAGGGTCAGGGGGTCACGCGCACAGTTTGATATGAGAATGACAACTCCTGACTCACATAGACGTTACTGGAACATGTCTTACTCCTCCGGCTGCACTTCTTTCTTTGTTGTTATCCTGAGGGACGTCTGGCAGCCATTGGACGTACTTCTCCAAAGCTGGAGATCTCATTTTAGACTGAGGAAAATAGAGAGTTGTTCCTGGAAAGAGCTGCTTGAATGAGATGAGTCCAAAAATCTGGAATTCTTTCATTTATTATGTTAAATAAAGAAGAAATGTGCACTATTCTGTACTATTTCTGGATCCGTTTCAGATAAGCATATTTGTGAGCGTGCAAACTATACTTTGGATAAAAAGTCAGGTGTTTTTGATTCCATTGAAGTACAAGATGTTCTTTGTAGCAAATCCAAATGATGGATTGCATGGATCCTTGCAGATGAGACCAACTTTATATTACTCAGCAAGTTTTGCTAACCAAAATATCCTGAGCACGTAATGATGACTAACAGCAGTACTGGATAAAAAAAAGTTCATTTACACAGACCAAGCCTGTTTTGTGAAAGGTGGGCCTGTTGGTGGTTGATAGAGAGCAGAGCAGCAGTATTTGAGAGTTGGGTGGGTTACCGACAGACTAATGGAGAGCTTAAGTGTGCTGTCCAACTGTAAAAACAAAAACATTTTCCTTTGCAATGCAGGAAACTGGCACTATGCTGAATTTTACTTAGGATTGCAACAGGAATTATGTATATGAGATTAATTAAAAAGTTACACAATGGAAACTTACACAGAGCCTTTACATATCTACAGATCCCTCACCATGGCATGTTGGAATAATTATTAAATATTCTGGATAATTTGAGAGTTGTTATTGCACTTTTTTTTCTCTAAAATCAGTCTGATCATAGGCTTGATTACCTGGTAACGCATATAATGATAGGTGGGGATGGGAATCTTAAATAAATTACTGTATAATAACACCAGTGCCAGTCCCTCTTAATTATTCAGTTTCCTTAAATGCTCTATTAATGATTCATTTAGTACATAAAATCAGACATTTTGTGGGGAAATGAAGTTCTGTTGTGAAATTAGATGATTTTAGTAATAAAATGGTGTAAAAAAAATTAATAATGTAAAATAATTGTTGAAAAAAGTATGTGTACACCAACCTTTCAAACATTTTGTGAATCAGACTATACTGGTTGTGCTGAATGTTTTCAACTTACTAAAAAAATGTACTCTCGTAAATTAATTTAGTTCTGGTATTTGTATTTTTTACTTGCCAACAATACAGTAAAACCAGTAATATTGTCAATTTGTTTTGGCTTTTTAAAATTCAAAAACCAATTTTTTAAAATTCACAATGTTGTAAGATATTTTAAAATGTAATTTTATTCATAGCAATGCTGAATTTTTAGCTACCATTACTCCAATGTTAAGTTTTATATGATCTTTAACTTAATTTAATTTTAATATGCTGATTTGATGTTTAAGAAATCTTTCTTAATATTAGCAATGTTGAAAACAGTTGATTCATATTTTTGTTGAAACATTAAATTATGATTCCTGTTTTTCAAAGAACAGCGTTTATTTAAAACTGCAGTTTTTGGATATTATGAATTATTTAACTGAACTAATATTCTTGCTAAATAAAAGTAAACTACACTCACTTATTATGTAATTATCATAGACCAATGGCAGATCAAAAAGTTTTTACCAATTGAACAAACTTTTTTAGAAACAAAAATTTGGCAAGATGTTTAGAACTTTGATTTCACCTGAAGTAAATACATTTCAGCTCTTTCCCAAACTCCATAACTAACCTAATGACTAGCCTCAGACACTGATTCTTAGCAGAATTAGCAACATTGATTAATCCCCACCTGTAGTTCCCAATTATCCGGCAGTGGCAGATGGTGGTTTTGTCCGTTGTGCTTCTCATAGTAGTACATCAGAGCATTCAGGTCTGGGAAGTTGCGGTTCAGGTCCACTTCCTTTGAGTTTCCACGTCCGACTAAGTAGCCATTGAACTCTGGACCCTGTAAAATCAGATGAGGAGTCCATAACTTCTTATCCGTTAAGTAACCCTTAAAGAGGGCTATTACCTTTTAACATTCTAAGTATGTCAGGTGTGAAACTTACACCTCAAGTGGTTGGTTGTGCTTATGTGAGTTGTGTAAGCGAGTTCGAGCATGTTAAATAAACCCTGTCTGATGCTGAGGTGGTTTCCTCTGCTACTTCTTGTCTGGTCCAGCGAGACGCTTGATAACTGGGTGTGTGTGGCCACTTTCAACCACCATTTACTGCCGGACATATAATTAGTCTGAAAGATCAAGAAAGAGTCTGCATTACTGTAATTTTGCATTTTAGATGTGTGAATGTTGTAGGTGTGTGGATGCTTTGCCCAAAATGCTTTTTCTGTGCGCATTGTTTTATATATGGATGTGTAATTAGTCTCAGAAGAAAGCCAGCAATGCATTATGGGATACGGCTGATTCCTACATAACAAACTGGTGGCCACTAGAGATTTTCAACACTCCCACACCAAAGCTGCCACACAAAATTAAAAAAAAGTGTTTACATATGCATGGTCGTATTCGCAACATGGTCTGTTGGTTATATGATGTGTGTGTATGTGTGCGTGTGCATGTGTGAAGTGTGTGAAGGCTCAGAGGTCGAGCACATTCAGTTGAGGTCTCCTGCCTTACTAACACAGACTGAGATTTCTCTGGATTCCCTTAATCTTCTCACAATATTATATATGGTAGATTGTTATAGATCTTAATTATTTACAATTTTGCATTAAGAAATGTGCTTTTTGACATAATCCAGCCATAATCAAAGTCTGAGATGCTCCTTTTACACCCAAACATGAAATACTCATACATTACTAGTTTACCTTCAAATTGTGCACTGTTTAAAAACATTGGAGTATGTTGCTGCCATCAAAATTTCGTTATATTTACAAAATTTAACACTCAAAATCTTTACTTTGCATTTTACAAATTGTTCCAACTTCTTGAGAGAGAAAAAGTCTGAATTCCGACAGTAAATCTTGCAATTCTTTCTTCTTTCCTCAACATGTTTGCTTAATTTCTCCCAATTCACAGTTTGTAGTTTATCTGAGCTTTTTCAAAAATGCAAGATTTCAATTTGCAAATTGCAAGAATTAATCTCAGAATAGAGTAAAAACAATTCTCTCACAATTTTATTATTCTGACTTTTCCTCTCAGAATTAAATCAAAGTTTTTCAGGTTTAAAAAAGGTCAGATACACTGTATACAAACTCTGAATTGCTAGAGATAAAGTGCCAATTTTGACTTTTTCTTGGAATTTTAGATAAAATTTCTTGTGATTCTGAGTATATATTTCATTAATATAAAGGATTTTTCATCTGTAGTTTGTAGAATACTTATTTGAAAGTGTAGATTAGTTACTAAGGGATGTATACCTGTCTGGCTGCCACCTCATATCCATCCGGGTTCATGGAAGGAAGGATGTGGATCCGAGTGTCGTGGATGAGCCTTGTGATTCGCTCGTTTCCTGCTTGGTATTCCTCACACAGGAACTGGGATAAGTAGATGAGCAGCTCCCTTCCGAGCACTTCATTCCCGTGCATGTTCCCGACGTACTTGAACTCCGGCTCCACTGAAAAACACAGGTCAGGTGACCATCAGTCAGGAAGTTGTGGGGTCATAGGGTCACATCCGTGAATAGCATGCTAGCAACAAGCACTATACATGCAGATGAAACAATTCAGAAGACTCCACTGCACAAGTTCTGACCCATTATGAAGTTTGAAAACCTGTCGAGATTCTGTCATCATTTACTTAACTTCATGGCGATCCAAATCTGCATTACTTTTGTTTTGTGGAATACAACAAGAGAAAGATATTTTTTTAAAGGCAATGAATGTGAATGGAGATATGAAAACATGCATCTCCCATGGAATGAAAAAAAAAATATTTATATACATATATGAAATCTCTCAGTTCTGACTTCCCTTTGCAGAATTTGCTGTTTATATCTTGCAATTTTCTATTTTATTTAAGGTCTGAAATGCAGGATATACATAAATCTTGAAGAAATAAAGTGCCAATTGTGAGGAGAAAGTTTGGGAAGGCCTACAGTATAAACCATTTCTAATTTCTAATTGTGAGGAAAAAAGCAAGATTTAAACTGTCCGAATTCTAAGTTAATTCTTGTGATTCGGAGTTTGTATTTCCCTAACTCTAATGTACATTTGTGATATATTATGTAAAGTTGAAATTGTTACAAAGCAAAGACGCTTCCATAAATGGTCTATAAAAAGCAGCAAAAAGTAAACCTATACATTACATTATTCTGATGCCATATAATATATTTGTATGAAGAAACGAAGAACAGAAAATTATGGAATAAAATGAGCTCGAGTAATTGACAGAATTTAGGTGAACTGTCTAAATATTTGACATATCCATTTGAATGTCCATATTGTTATCAGAATTTAGGCTTTATGATTAAATAATTTCTTAAAAGAATTCTAGTATCAAATATGAATGAATTAATATTCATCATTTTCATCCCATACAAAGGCTTTTTGACTGTTTAACAGCGCAGCAGGCTCTCATCGAAATTCCTGTCTCACAGCCAGTTGTCAGCTCATTATTCACAATTATCTCTTCTAACAAGTACCAGCAGATTTCCGTTTGTTCTTTTTTGGTGCAGAAGTGAGTGACAGCGAGATCGCAAATCTAATTAGCCACTGTGTGGAGGCAGACTTATCATAGTCTTCCCATTAATCACCATATAATTAAATTAACGGTGCTGTGGCACTGTTCAAAGAGTCACTAAAGACTGACCTCGACATTAATGCATGAAGTGCAAACATTGTTTGCAATCTAAAGGGTCAGGTCACTCTGACTTTGCCCACTCTGCTGTACCGGTTCCTGTTTTTGTACTCTGTGTGGAACATGTATACATCCTGCAATTCTCTATGAGGCTTTACCTTTGTACACATATTGCCAAGAGAAGCAGATCTTCTTTATCTGAGGACAAAGATTATTTGCTTTCATAGGCTGATTTATTAACTTTTTTGTTGATATATCTTAGCTGCTTCCAGTAGCTGAGAGCTGAATGTATTTTGAATTTGAGGGAACAAAGGAACAAGGTCTACAGACTGAAATAAACAAGGAAATTTTACTGCTCAGCCGTTGTTCTGTCACATTTCGTAATATCAAATAGAGCCCTTAGTTACACTGTATTGACATCAGATGTTTTTCTAAAATTCCTTGGATAGCTAGACAGTTTTAAAGAATATGGATGGCATAGAACAGATTAGTTGGTTTCTTCAAGACTTTTGATTTCAAACATTGGTATTTTGCCCAGTCTGGGCTCAATTGGACAGATTATTGTCCTCTCTTTTCTCACGTGCAAGATTAATGAGGTCTTGTTTTCAGTGCAATCAGAAACATCCATTTGTTCTCTGTTTCCAAGAGTAACAACTGAGCTATTAAAAATACACATTTTTCTTTCCTCTGGGAATGTTCTTGTTTTAGATCAATGATAAGACTGATGTTTGCAACACTCATCACCACATCCCCAGGCACACACTCCCCCTTAAACCCATTACTGTCCATTTCTAAATGCAATTTACAGACTGTTTGAGAAGCAACAAAATAAATCAAGTTGCCGCTCAACATTGGCCAGCCAAAGCTTTATTTCAACAATTCTGTTAAGCGCAGTTCTCTGAAAGCAGCCCAAATTATGCAATCAGACCCAAATGATTACTTCTGGCAGCCCTGCAGACCCAACTCAAGCTATATGGGTGAGGAATTTAATACCTTGGTATAAGAATAAACAAGAGACTCACATGCTTCATGGATGCCAGGATTATCACTGAACTCCAGGACATATAGGTGCCGTCCCTCTATGCTGCGACCGATGCTGTAAATGCGAGTAATGTAGGGGCATTCACTCTGGACGGCAAAAAGAGCCCTCACCATCTCCTCATAGCCATGGTGCTGGAAGTCAGATGCCCCAGTCAGCGAAGCCTCAAGCCCCAGAAGCAGCGCCCCAATCCAGATGAGAGAGCCGCCTGACAGCATGGTCCCAGACTGCTCCGCAAAAACAGAGCGCCACTTCTTTTCCTCACTCTCTCTTCTTCTCGATCCTGCTCTCCCCGCTTGCCTCCTCCCTCTGGACCTCCTCTCACTCCCACTTAGAAGAGCAAGTAAGGACGGCCCCTCCTTTCTCTCTCTATCTCTCTCTCTCTCTCCCCTCTACCATTTGTGCATGTTTACTCAATTGGCATTGTTGGAGAAGTGAGAGTTGACATCACAAATGACACCTCAACTTTGGCTTTACGCTCCTTACACATCAAACCCCCGCCTTTCTTGTGTTTTTCCTAGTAGAACATTTATTTCTTGACCTTTGATTTGCCTCTTTAAGGCATGATTGCTGATGATTTAAGAAAAGGGGAATAAAAGCAAACAAGAAAGGGGTGAAATGGAGGTTTTATTTTGAAGGGAAAGGGATGTGATTAGCATTTACTCACCCACTTTCGCTCCAACACTAGCTCATTCATTAACTCAGAGTAAACACACACTCGGAGCCTGAGAGGTTGGAGTTTCTACAGGGCATTCTGGGAAAACAGACCATGGGGGACCAAAGGTTTGGAATGAGCGCCGTGGAGCTGGCCCCGTGAGGCCCTCCTCCCGTCACCTCCACTATAAACCCCAGGAGCTGCTGTCAGTCACACTCACTATAACCTGAAAGCAAGTCAGGCAATTGTTGCTTTGGTACTGAACTTATGCCTGTTTTCAATAGCACTAGCGATGGAAATGTAACACCGTTTCAATGGCCAAACAAGTAGGGTGTTTAGTTAATTGCCCATGTGCTTGAATCATTTGTGCTCGCTGTTGCCAAACGAGCCATTTGGCTTAAATAACTTATATTTAAGTTTTATTTTTTAAGAAATAATGCAGGGATTCTTATAAATTAGTGCGCCTTAAGTGATATATCACCCAAAAATGTTATTTAATATTATATTAATGTAATTATATTATTAATTACTCACCTTAAATTTAAATATACTTTGGATGAAATCTCAAAGTGATGAGGATGAGATCCTCCATAGACAGCAACCATCAAGTGACATTCAATGTGACCAACAACATTGTTAAAAAACATTGCATGTGACTTCGGTGGTTCAACTGAAATATAGAACATAGATTTTTTAATTCAGACAGGAACAGGGTTTTAGAGATCATCATCATTATTATTATTATTATTTGCAATTTCAAGTTAGTTAAATTTGCTCAAAAGCTAAGGTGACCAGATTTCTTAGAATTGTAAACAGTATTAAAGTGCATATCCTTAGCAAAATGCACCACTATATAGAATTTTTTTCTTACTTTTGGATATTGAATGGCTTTCCTAATGTAAACATACACTCACCGGCCACTTATTAGGTACACTTCTCCAACTGCTTGTTAACGCAAATTTCTAATCAGTCAATCACATGGCAGCAAAAGCATTGCATTTAGGCATGTAGACATGGTCAAGACGATCTGCTGCAGTTCAAATCGAGCATCAGAATGGGGAAGAAAGGTGATTTAAGTGACTTTGAATGTGGTATGGTTGTTGGTGCCAGACAGGCTGGTCTGAGTATTTCAGAAACTGCTGATCTACTGAGATTTTCACACACAACCATCTCTAGGATTTACAGAGAATGGTCAGAAAAAGAAAAAACATCAAGTGAGCAGCAGTTCTGTGGGTACAAATGCCTTGTTGGTGCCAGAGGTCAGAGGAGAATGGCCAGACTGGTTCGAGCTGATAGAAAGGCAACAGTAACTCAAATAACCACTCGTTACAACTGACGTATGCAGAAGAGCATCTCTAAATACACAGCACATTCAATCTTGGGGTGGATGGGTTACAGCAGCAGAAGAACACACCGGGTGCCACTCCTGTCAGCTCAGAGCAGGAAACTGAAGCTACAATTTGCACAGGCTCACCAAAATTGGACAATAGAAGATTGTAAAAACGTTGCCTCGTCTGATGAGTCTCGATTCCTGCTGCAATTTTTCGGATGGTAAGGTCAGAATTTGGTGTCAACAACATGAAAGCATGAATCCATTCTGCCTTGTATCAACGGTTCAGGCTGCTGGTGGTGGTGTCATGGTGTGGGGGATATTTTCTTGGCACACTTTGTGCCCATTAGTACCAATTGAGCATTGTGTCAACACCACAGCCTACCCGAGTATTGTTGCTGACCATGTCCATCTCTTTATAACCACAGTGTACCCGTCTTCTGATGGCTACCTCCAGCAGGATAACGCACCATGTCATAAATCGCTAATCATCTCAGACTGGTTTCTTGAACATGCAGTGAGTTCACTTTACTCAAATGGCCTCCACATTCACCAGATCTCAATCCAATAGAGCACCTTTGGGATGTGGTGGAACGGAAGATTCGCATCATGGATGTGCAGCCGACAAATCTGCAGCAACTGCACGATGCTATCATGTCAAAATGGACCAAAATCTCTGAGAAATATTTCCAGTACCTTGGTGAATCTATACCATGAAGCATTAAGCCAGTTCTGAAGGCAAAAGGGGATCCAACCTACCGTAGTAAGGTGTACCTAATAAAGTGCCAGTGAGTGTATGTGTTATGTGATGTCACTATGTCACTGATTTGATAATTATTTGAGATGCAATAAGTTCAAGAAGTGGTACTGTATATTCAACATACCTTCTAATGTTCATTCATGTTTAATATTGCTATACATGGCCCATTCTAGACATTTGAAGGCCATAGGCAATATTTGCGCAGTTTTTTTCAGTTCCAGTCATTTTTAACAATAAAATAACTTATCTTTAATGCCCCCTTGTGGAGAAAGGTGAACAGTCTTGCATTTTTTCCTTGCAGTTACTACTGGCCTATTGCACAAGATTAAGTTCAAAGATGACCTCCGCAATAGTTACAAATGATCAACATCAAGTATCAAAAGACTAATAATAATCCCTGCAAATTGGGCTTAAGTGAAAGATTAAAGAGAAGGCCAGAGTCAACCGTTAATTTATTCATAAAACTGTATACTTATTTTAAAATAAAATAAGTGTGTTCATGTAAACTAATGATGTAAATAGGGAGATTTAGAATACAGACAGTCGTAGTCTGAAACATGTTAATTGTTGAGTCTGTTTGCTCTTTGATTCTGTTACACATTTCTTTACTGTATATTTTGCTAGTCTGTACTTTTATGCGCAAATACAAAATCCAAATCTCAGACCTTGAACCCTCTTTTGTTATTTTATAAATGACATTATAATTAAAACAATATGACACTACGGACACACTACAGACCACAAAACCAGTCATAAGTGCCGTCATAAGTTGTTTAAAATGAACGAATAAGCTTTCCATTGATGTATGGCTTGTTATGATAGGACAATATTTGTCCAAGATATGTCATATACAAGATATTTAAAAAACTGAAATCTGACAAAATCTGAAAAATATCTAAACACTGAGAAAATTGTTCTTAGAAATGCATATTACTAATCCAAAATAGATTTTTAATGTTTACAGTTAGACATTTACTAAATAACTATTTACTAAAAAAAGAAGAAGAAGAATTAAAAATAGCTTAATGTTACATAAATTAAAGGATTAGTATTCCAATAGTGTAACCCATATAGCAGTCACAAGACATGCTGCAATGGTTGGGAGGCCTGAAAAAAAAGAAATGTGTCAAATTATTCTTTTGATGAATGCAAACATCTAATAATCATTTAGTTTTGTAGTCTTACCAGTTGAGAGGTTTGATGCAGAATCCACAGGTCCTGAGGGAAAGCAAAATCTTTTAACATTAGGGTAATGAATATGTTTTCATTAAAAATACATCATTTGATTTATGAACGCTTAGATTAAATAAATAAACTTACCAGATTTGTTCTCTCCACTGCAGCTGATAGCTAAAAAACAATATTTTTGTAAAATAAAATATCTACTTTAGGAGAAAGTATCATAAATTGTTTAAAGGTGCTGTATGTATATTTTTGACTCTTCTAAAGCATATAATTACCATAATATGTTTGCAGATATTTAAGAAACATGCCAAGTGAACATAATTGTTTATCTAAAAAACAGTCAGATATTCTGCTTTGAAAATATGAGTTACATGCCGGAACGTCTGTCTTTGTTTTGGTTCTTTTAACCCGCCCACTGCCAGTTTAGCCAACTATATTTCAGCACCCCGGGTTACCTTGTTGGAAAACCACGTATTTCATTAATTCAGAAAGGCTCTTAAAGCATGCGCCCATGACCGAAATGCGACCTCCGTTGGACAGTAGCAGACTCCGAAATGAGACGCAGATTCAGATTTAATAATCAGCAAATAATATAAATAGTACGAATGTAAACAATAGGTCAGCAGGTTACATTTTAACCCCGTGTCCTAACAACACGCTATTTTAAAAATAAACACGTTTATTTTATTTTCAAAATCTAAGGTGAACTATCTGCTGCTGCTTTCAGTAATATGGCTATAACTGTCATGTAAAATGGCATTTAAACTCACATTATTGGCATTTAACACTGAATAAAGCACATGAGGTGTACCTGAGGTGATCATTGTCAGTTTTCTGTTGTTCAGCTGCAGGAAATAGAAGCTGTTTCTAATATATCAATTCGAGGTGTTTGTTAAAACAAAAACTCCTTTTAATATGGAAAATATTCCTTATATCGAGGGCCGTTGCTTTTATATAGAACACGATTTAAATCAGCCTTTAGACTCGATAGTCAAACTGGCAACCTGCGCTTCCCTTTGTTTTGATCCAGGAATGCAATACCTGGTTGAACCACTGGGTGTCAAATTTACATACTGCACCTTTAATATAATATATATATATTTTTTTACTCACATTGTTGTTCAAGGGCACACTTGAATTCTGTGATAGAGAATGAGATGTTTTATCGTTTTTGATGAAAATTATAACTGAGCATTGATAATTCCAGAAACTCCAGTGTTGAAAGTTTGTGACATGTATTACCCTGAAGGTCAATTAAATCGACAGAAGAGTGTTTTACACAGCTTAGTTTAATGTCCGCTCTCCACCAAATACAGGTCTCCCCATTTTGTTCTTTGATCTGGCATGATGTCGTAGAGTTGCCAGAACTGCAGATTGGGTATCTTCCAATCATATTTTCAAAGCAATCAATATTTTCTTTACCCGGGATCAGTGTCACTCTATATCTGCAGTTTTCTGCAACAAAACAAAAACAAAAAGAAAGTAACATCAAGTTCTAAAATAAATATAGTAATCACCTAAATAATGATTGACATGACTGACACATAAACCTTTTGCAGATGTTAAATGCAGTTTGGGGAAGTTCATTTAATTTTACAATCTTGTAAGATGCTAAAATTGTAATATCTTATAATTTTGTTGTTGTTGTTTTAACTTTTTGATATAAGTTTGCTTATTAGAAATAATATCAAAGATGTATACTTTCAAAAAATGTTAAGCTGTTTTCAAACAAAAGTAAAATGTTACATGAATACACCTTAGGCTAAAGCTAATGTAGATGTGCATTTCACAAGTTTCCAATCCTTTTTAAAGGTATTGAAGGATACTGAATCTGTTTTTGTGCAAGTGAACTACAGTTAATATGATGTTTACACATCGTAACCCAACTGTACTTGTCTCTCAACACAGTAACAATCCTTGTGTATCAATTTAAACACGCACATAAAGGTCCATAAAAGGTACAAATGTCTGAAAGAAAACAAAGTCAGCTTTTTCTGTTTTCACTGACATATCTTTACAAGCATTAATCCTGATGGCAATTACAAAGATTTACTTAATTTTAGGGATTTTAACCCTTTAAATGACAGTTTGTGTACATGATGCCACTGTAGTATTTACATGAAAATATAATTCAGATCATAAAGGCCAGTTAAATGTAAAATAAAAATAAATAAATACGTATAAATACCATTTGGAACTGGAGCTGGCGTGCACCATTTGAAACAAGGAATGATGAAAATCTGCAAAAGAAAACACGATTCGATTACATACACAGCGTGTTTATAAACACACATATGTTCCACCAAGTGCGAAGCTCGGATTTGTGTCCTTAAAAGTTTGTTTGCAATTTCAAGAGTACCAGTACATTTAAAATGAAAGAAAGAAATAAATACATAAAATACTGCCTTTAATTTAGATTTAAACAATCAAACCAAAAATGTGGTTAAGGCATTGTGTAGCCATATCTATACATCATAATTTTGGTAAATTATATATAATAAGCTATGCATGAGATCTAATGAAAGTAAACAAACCAATTTTCCCCCTCAATTTTCCTTCATTTATTCATTCATTCATTCATTTTCTTTTCGGCTTAGTCCCTTTATTTATCAGGGGTGTTATCATGAACTGCCAACTTATCCAGCATATGTTTTTACGCAGCGGATGCCCTTTCAGCCGCAACACTGGGAAACACCCATCATCACGCTCTTTCACTGTCATACACTACAGCTAATTTAGCTTATGCAATTCACCTATAGCGCATGTCTTTGGCCTGTGGGGGAAACCAAAGCACCCGGAGGAAACCCAAGCGAACACGAGGAGAACATGCAAACTCCACACAGAAATGCCAACTGACCCAGCCGGGGCTCGAACCAGCAACCTTATTGCTGTGAGGAAATCGTGCTACCCACTGTGCCACTGGGACGCCCCACCCTCAATTTTACAAAAAGTATTTTTTTTTTAATTAAACTAAAAATTTTTTGAAAGAGCATGTAAAAAAATTTAAATTCATAAACTTTTGAAGAGTTCTTCGAGCTTGAGTTAGCTTTCCCACTTCCTAATTTTCTGCTTCTTCTTTGCAGCACTTCCGATAGGACTGACCGCAACGCTTCTGACTTTGAGCAGTTTGGATGATCTCATTTGTCAGTTTATTCTTCTTTACTTTCACAGGCATTTAGTTCAGCTGCAGTCCAGTTTCTAAACCGTGGATACTGTACATCTGAGAGACTTCACCATGCTAGCCTAGTATTTATACTGTACAGTATACAATTATTACATTTTATTAAAAAAATTAATGTTAACAGAAGAAAAATCCCATTTGAAACAGGTAAAGGGTAAGTAAATGATGACAGAATTTCTATTTTTGGGTGAACTATCCCTGTGCTTGTGAAGTGAGATTTGTTTTGTTTTGTTTTTTGAATGCTGTCTGAATGTAATTTTATTTATAGCATTACCAATAGGGTGTATGTTTAGTAGGATGCATTTAAAAAAAAAAGTCCAATCCAAAAAAGCTTTCTAGCGTTTAGCTTTCTGTGAAGATTTTTCACTTGCTTGTTTACAATGCTTATGTTACTGTTTTGGTTGCGGATAAGGATTAATAAACACAAGCACTATTGTGTAGAAAATAGTCTGTACCATCCATTTGAAGTCCTTTGTATTCCATCATTTTATATGTTTTGACGGAGTAAAAAATTGGTATGTTGTAATGTATATTGAAGAAAACAATGGAAAAAATAAAACCTGTCAACTTTCATATAACCTGTCATTTCTTTACAAAAATTGCCAGCTTTATGTAATATTTTGTATAAGTAGTCTACTCCTACTTAAAATTTGTAATATAAACAGTTTAAAAAAAGATGTTGGTTTCAATACAAAATGCAAGTTTATAACTCGTTAGGTTATGTAGATCACGCACGCAAAATAATGGTTAGAGAAATAGAAAAATTAAGTTAAGTTTATGTAAAAATTTATTTAGACAGATATAAACATTACGTTCTACAAGGCCTAGTATTGTTTCATCTACATTAAAAAAATCATGCAAAAAAATTCAATACATTTTTTAAGTAAATGAAGCAGTACATTTTTATCAGTGTGCGTGTAACACGTTCCATCGTAACACGTTACTGTAATCCAATTACATTTTTGAGGAACGCAGTAATGTAACTAATTACATTTTACATTTGTGTAATCTGATTACAGTTACTAAAGTCAATGTAATTGCGTTACAAATATAATATTTAGAAGAAAAATAAATGCTTCTTTTAAATCAAATTTTCTGCTGCAACGTCAGTTAATAAGCATGCGCTTTTAAATTGCTGGAGTATGCGAGCTGGGATGGCTGCTGTCGAGAGCGGCTCTCTCGACAGCAGCCATTACTTTGATTTCATTGAGTGATATTTTAACTCGACCAGCAGCTTGTTCAAGCATTTGAACAGAAAGTCTTCTAAGACAATACTCGTCAACACAAGGAGGACACTGGCACCCAAAAACACGGCCTAGCCTTGCCTAAATTAGATTTTTATGCAGGATCGGAAGTGGAGGTATCTTCTGAATGTGAAGAGAAGCGTAGCTGCTTATGGGGCCGTTCACATATCGTGTCTTATGCGTGCGCGCGCATATTGGGAGCGCATTTCCCAGGCGCACCAGTTAAAAACCGTGTGTCACGTGACAAGAACTGACCGATGAGTTTCATACTTGGTAAGGAATATACACATTTCGGTAGACTAATTACCTCAGACAAACACAGAACACCCAAACACTGTAGTGCTTTTTCATACTATGGATGTCAGTGGTTACAGGTATCAAGTTTTTTCATGTCCTTCTTTTGACAAACGGGTTTGGAACAAGTAAATGATGAGAGAATTTTACGTTTTGGTTGAACTACCTCTTTAAATCTTTTGAGTATGTCAAGCTGCTGTGATCAACCCATTCTAATGTTTTTCAGTGAATATTAAATTACAGAAAGAGCTGCAGTATATTTTGTACTTTTAGGTATATTTTATATGTTTTAAAAGTAACTTCAAAGTAAAGTAATTAGTAATCTGATTACTTTTTACATTATGTAATTAGTAATGTAATCAGATTACAATTTGCGAGTAGTAATCAGTAATTTGTAATCGATTACTTTTTAAAAGTAACTTACCCAATACTGCTGCAGTGTTAAGCAACCCTGATCAAACACAACTAAACCAACTAAGTAAGATCTGAAGGAGCACTTGGTAATTAAAGACAAGTGTACTTGATCAAAATTGATCTTGACTCTGCAGGAAGGTAGTTCTCCAGAAACAAGTTTGAACACCTCTGGTTTAACATATAATTATTGATTAATTGTTGATACTTCCTTCAAAAACGTCATAAATAATCTGCCAAATTCAAATGGTTGGTCAGGAAAATACACATATTTGCAAAATATATATAGAAATATTTTTCACATATTAAATACTAAAACTAGTCTATATATACTGGTTCAGATTATCATAATTTCACATTTGTAAACTTTAACTATGAAATAAATTTAATATTAATGCCTGGGACAAGAGTTGGGGTAAACTTAGGGACAAACATTAGGGTAAAAAATAAAATGAATCATGAGACTATGATAAAAAAGCACCCCAAGACAGTTGATCTTTAAAGGTGAAACATTTTAGGTTTAAAAAAATAAGTTATGCCTATTTTTCTATTTAGGTTATGATATTTTTGCAACACAATCATATTAGGATCATTATAGACTTGGTGGTGGGCATGTCAGGGCATGTCAGTCACACCAGGATGTCTAAACACAGTTCATCTCACAGATCATGGTATAAATATTGTAGAATTAACTGTGGTTTTTGTCGTGTGTGTGAGTTATTCTTCTGGTTATGGGTTGTTTTGCATTTGAAAAAATATAGCACCCCAACAACAGAAAGCAATGATGACTTCTTTTGTGTTCCCCAGAAGAAAGAAATCATCATCCAAATTATCTTAGTTTTCTTTTGTTTGTTTTTTTACAAATATGTTCACACACCGTTTCAGTTTCTATAACTTTCTAACACACGGAGTTTTGAGAACAAAAGCAAACCATTTCTTGACAAGCAAAGCATTTTTCACATGCTCTCGTTCAATATCACACAACACAATCTCATCCAAATCACAACTATTTCTTCTAAAATGACTAATGACTTATCGAACACATATGAACAACTATTAGATAAGGTTTCTGAGTCATAAAGCCCAGATTCATTAACTAAACACTTCGTTGCAATAAATTTAATCTCTGACTCACCATCAGCCCGTAAGACCACATTGCACGTGGAGAACAAAACATGGAGAACAAAACGTGGAGAACAACAATCAAACTGAAATGAAGGCTGAAAACTCAAACTTTTAAACACATTAGATGTGAATAAGTAATTTATAATAAACAAATATGCAAAAAGTTACTTACCACAACAACAATGTAGTACAACATTACTGAAGATGGCTGTGTGCTCAACTCCATCAACAGACCTCGACTGTCAAGCTCCACCCCTAAGTACTCTTCATCAAGCAGGTTTTTAGTCATTTCACGAATTCTGCCTATTCAAGTTCTTAGGGAATCCCTGGCAAGTTCCTAAATATCAAAAGGTCATCTTAAAACCTCATTTTTTATTGAAATTGTTGTGCAAAAGTGAAAGCTAATGTAAAGCTCTAAATCTAATGCATGCTATACAGTAAATGCATTGTCCATACACCACTTAAACTCATTCGTACTTTCCAAACAATTATTTCATATAATTAAATCAGTATTTCTATGTATTTGTTCCAGTATTAGTAAAAAAAACAAGACATTTTTCTTTTTTGCAATTGTTTGCTTTGTGTTGTTGCATGGCTTCCTGGTTAATGTGTGTTGAAAAGGTTGATCATGTGTCATTCATTTCTGTGAGATCTGGAAAAAGCGTCAGATATACAGCGGGGAAAATAAGTATTGAACACGTCATGTTTTATCCTGGGAATAATATTTCTAAAGGAGCTGTTGACATGGAGTTGAACCAGATTTTGGTAAAAACTCAAACAATACAAACATAAAAATATAACAAAACAAAACAAAAAAATCTGAAAAGTTAGTTGCGTGATATCACAATGAAATGACACAAGGAGAAAGTAATGAACTATTGAAATGTATTTAATACTTTATATAAAGGTTTTTTTATGATGATGCCTCTCATATGGAGAATGAAGTCACATGCATTTCTCAGGTGTGAGTTTTTTTCACAGACTTCAACAGAGTGTAAAAATCTTGATGGTTCTGTGGGTCTCATCTAGTCAGGTGATTGGCTGAGCATTCGTGTCAGGCTGATTTTCTTTCTCTGAAAGTATTTGAGAGCTTCCTTGGCTGTGTTTTGGATCATTGTCTTGCTGAAATGTCCACTCTGGTTTCATCTTCATCATCCTACTAATGTAGATGTTGGACTGAAGCAGCTAATATTCATTTACAATAATGAAGCAGAGGGTTGCTGAAGAACTACTGAGAGATTTCAGCTGCTGTCTGGGCTTTCCCTGGCTTTCAACACCTCCATTTCATCTTTTCCTCTGCATCGTTTAATTTTTTTATGCATAACTTAATTTGTAAAAAAATTACTTTTGTTTTCTTTGCTAATATGGATTTATTTGGTTGTTACCAACATCTGGTGAAAATTTCAAGTCAACAGCACCTTTAGAAATATGTTTTCTGAGATAAATGGTGACGTGTTCAATACTTATTTTCCCCACTGTACATTGGAATATGACTACTGTACCTTTAACGGATACAATTTAACAGGATTCAAGAACTGTTTAGGGACATGGCAGTTTACGTTTTGGAAAGTAGTCTCAGGCTCACAAAAGCTCCTTTCATTTGATTTTAACAGTAAAAACTATTTACGGTATTAAAGTAACTATTATAATAACTATTATAAATAAATAAATAATAGTTATAAATAATAACTATTACTGTTTTTATTTCATTACTTTAAGTCAAAATTTCTGTTTCACAGATCAAATAACAGCTAAATAAACAATCAATAACAGCTTATTAAAAAAATATGTAGGTCAGGTCTTTAAACAACTGTACCTGAATGCAAGGGGAATCCAAGCTGACTGTATATGAGAGGTTGATTCTAATACAATCTAGCAGAGTTCAGCTATATAAGATGGGGGAGGGGGCCAATATTCTAAATGTTTCAAAGAATTTTCACATCCAGAACAGAAAGCTATTTTAACCAACAATGCTAAACAGCCATGATTTCCTGTTTGGCTTTATAGAAAACGGGGGAAAGCAAAGACGCTTTAATATGTTGTATTTATTAAACTGTGCTATGCAGAATTATAGCAAAAGCCTAAATTTTTAATATGATAAAAACAGCGCTGCTTCTTCCAAATGTGATCACTAGCAAAAGTTTATCAAGACTGATTTTATAAATCATAGTTCAAGATTTACTAATGCATCATTAAAATCTAAAGTTGTGCTTCTTAATATTAGTTTATGCCAGTTAACAAAAACTAGCAATGAACGACTTTATTTTCATTATGTTAACAAAGATAAATAAATACTACAATAAACAATCCATAGAAAAGGTTACAACATTCTGCATTAACTGCGTTGTTCTCTTTTAATACTTTATTTTATCACAACGCTGTGCTGTCAATCATTTAGCAGTCTGAGGTTTGACAGTATAATCAGCATCTGTAAATATACATGTATAAAGGTCATTTTCTTGTATTATAGATCTTTATATAATACACCCATAAGCATTTGTTTAGAAAAAAATTATTCATTTATTATTCAGTTCTATAAAATCATATTTAAACATTCTAAAATGAGCAATACATGTATGCGGTGTTGTTTTATAGCTATAAAATACATAATGTGGTTATATGAAATGTATTTAAAAGCAAAAATCTTTTATTTTATTAAAGCATGAACATGCTATTTTCATTTTAAAAGCCCCTCTCATACACTCTCATATCAGCAAACAGTTGTATACATCTGCCTACTTAAACTTTATATATATATATATATATATATATATATATATATATATATATATAT